>NJDD01005234.1:119013-148955 GCA_002245505.1 Calephelis nemesis
GACAAACAAGCAGACGGATTACCTGATGGTTAGAAATTCACGCCGCCTAGAGACACCGAAGGTGGAAATGGTGCCTTGCCAACCTTAGGCCGGGTTGTTAGGCTTCGAGCAAAGTAAGTTTACCGGCTATCTTATCGTCCGAACCGGAACACGTCAGTGGCAAGGCAAGTGCTGACATTATGGCGGCAGGAATAAGTAAGTTACCAATTCGGGCGAGTCGCTGCGAGACTCTACGACCTAGTCAAATGTCACGGTGTTAGTGACGGTAAGCCTATGCTCGCCTTTTACGAGCTGTCTGGCAATGGATGCCTTCCTGTTCTATGGTTTATTCTGTGAAGGAGCCCGAATCAACACGGGGAAAACTTGGACGCGGATAATTTTGTTTGAAAGTTGATATAAGTTACATTAATTTTATTACATAAAGGCTTTATCACGGGTTATTGGAAATTTCTAATTTTAGGATTGTATTATATTCGGTATGTATCACTTATAGCCTGCTAAATTTATATTGGTACGTAATACAAGGAGAACAAACGGATATGTAACAAAACTCTCATGTGTATTTCGGCCTGCATTAGTAAACGTATTGCCTTGTGAAGTGCGCTCGGTTCGTAGTTTATTAGAGGTACCTACTGCTAATGGAACATTAAAAGACTATCACTTTCCTGTATAGGTCCCATTAACTAGCTATTCCCCGTACTGGATTACAATTTTGTAAGCAGAATCAAAATAAAAAATAGTGTGTGTGAATTTATAAAGAGTGCTTATGGATTTAGGATTTGAGAATTGAAATCTGTAGACCTGGTACATTTCAAGACGTAATCGCTCGAATGTTATCCCAAGATTGCGTAAAGAGTCTGCCAGTATTAAGAGAGTCATGAATGTGGAGGAGGCTAGATAAATTTGCAAGGATCATGCATTTAGCTCTCGATACTATCTACCTGTGTCTAGAACTGTCAAAAAGATATATATGGCAACTGGCATCCCTCAACGTTATTTTAACAAGTGTTGAAATTTTAAAAGTGAAATGGTTTAAAATTCATTTGGTACATATCGTGGCCCGATCGTTGATTTGGGCCGATCGAGATCTGCCTGGGTATATCACGATATGTCCCCAATTCTTGATTTAGGCGTATACCTTTCGTCATAACATTCAATACTTAATCTGTGACAATTTGACCAATCAATCGATTTTATAGAGTGACCAAAATAACATGCTAGCAGAGTTGTGCAAGAAGTCAGGATTTACCAATCGTCCACATTTTCATGTAAATAAAATGAGTTTATAATAATAATTATTTGACCGATAAATAAAAAGAGGCATATTTAAAGTTGATTAATAATTTAAATAAAATCAATGCAGAATCTGAAGTACCCTTAAATTAATGAAATTTAATTATCACTTAGAAAGAATAAAAAGCAACACGTAAAGTTTCGATTACATAAAATTCTATAAATGACACTTATAAATTCAATTATTTGTGTAAGGTATCCTTTTCTATAATAGCGCCTGCAGTATTGCGAAACGCTCCCAGTTAAACCAAGATATGCCCAAAGGCAAATCGACAATCGTCGATCTGGCAAACTTTTAAACGGGATGATTGTGATTTTCCTGGCCAGATCACGATCGGCTCGATTTAACGATTGTCCCACGACCCAAACATTTCATTATAGACCACATCTACTTAATAACCTTGTAACATACAAAAATAAACATAGCCAACCGGTTTCGCAATATACCTACATCATCAGGGCGATTACTATCTGGGACCCTACCATGAACTCTTATAGCAGTAGGTAATATTTCCATTTCGTTAAATGTCCGCTTTTTTTAAGTAACTATCTTAATCTAGAAACATTTTCTCTACGTAACACGTTTTTGGACAAAGTTACGTAATGTTCTGAAATTATGGATTTTTTTTGGAGTTCTATGTCAACAGATTTTAGAATACACTGCTCGCTGTCACCTAAACCATAACGCACTTTTTGTAACGAAAAACAGATATTTCACAAAGCGTAGATTTTGAAAACAATAATAGTGATTTGACTTAATGAGAATTTAGCTGATTCCTCGACACTTCGACAGCGTATAACAGATTTTCATACAAATTTTCACTGTCCCATTACAGTATTTTGGAAGTTGACTTTTGCAAACATCATTAAAATCGATCCAGTGGCGTAGCTAGGTTACTGACGGAGAAACTTTCGCATTTATAATATCAGTAGGATGAATATGTATATCTATTTTCATCTCTTACTATGCACGTAGAAGAAACTGCTGTTTCAAACTAGCACAATCATATTACGTGGCAGTTACCAGCAGATTATATAAATATCATTATTTAAATACAATCCCAGATACATTCTCTGTTGATTTGATTTGCCGGTCGAGTGGATTGGATGAACCCTTTTTGAGCCGTGAGTGTCGTTAAGGTGGCCGAGAGGGTATTGAGGGACGGTGTTTATTGCCTCAACAGATCGATATTAGGTCCCCATTTGTCCAACTATTTATCGCCTGCAATTTGTAGCACAATAAGATTTTATGGAATTTCTTTCTTTTTGTGAATTTTTTGGCCTTGAACGTTAGCTGTTTGATGAGACATGTCTTAGGCAAGATAGTTACGACGGATTGATTGCTATATCCTGAGCTCGTTCTTGCATTTAAGCGTGCATGAGAACGTTTGTAGGTTTATATTTCTAACCAACTTCGTTGATTTTGCTGCCATGATACCATTGCCACAAAGTTTAGATGATAGTTATCCTAAAAAAATTAAGAAAATGATTTAATTTTTGTGTGCTTAGTTTACGTAACCGAATTCCGATTTTTTAACCGACCTTTCAAAAAATGGAAGAGGTTATACGTTTGACTCCCATATTTTTTTATGTATGTTAATCGGATTTCTACGTAATTTCAGAAGTGATATTAAAAATTGTTTTTTTTATTTGAAAGCTCTCTTCCTAAGTGGTCACATTGCCATCAAGTCAGGATCTGATGATGGGAACCCAGGGAAATACAAATTTATGCACTTAGACGACATACACATTGAAATCGTCGTTATTTTCTTATTTTTTTTATTATTATTAGTTTTATAGCCCTGAAGCAATTGCACATTTATTGCGCTTAAAAAATTTAAATATTTAATTAAATTTAATTATTTTAAGAGACGGATTTCTGCTGGTAATACAACAACCTAGACGTTAACAGTGCGTTGGCACCCTGTAGCTAATATCTTGAACCTCGTGTTTACCTAAGGAGAAGTCTATCTTCCACAGTGGAAAATGTCAACGGCAGGCACTGATGTCACGAATAGTTAAGACAGTGATACCATTGCATGCGAGTAAAACCACTCTTATAATATTACTTAATTATTTCACTAATAGACGTACTAGCAGTCGTCGATCATGACAACTCTATGTAACAAGTGTTAACCATACTGAGAAGTAAATATGTAAGTAAGTATCTTCACGCCCATATCCCCGAAGAGGTAGGCAGAGGCACAACCAAGGCACCCACGACTAGCCGAAGACACTATGTCCCACAATGTGATAGGTGGCAAGCCTATCGCCATCCGGGCACATTTCCAATCCCGACCAACATTTTGTAATTAGAAAATTAGAAAAATCCAATTTTCTTTTCGTTGGCCGATCCGGGATTCGAACCCGGGACCTCATGCAGTCAAGTCCAACACCCGGACCGCTAGACCACAGAAGTAAATATGTATCGCGCCCGTATTCCCGAAAATATAGACAGAGCTACAACTAAGGCACCAAAGGTTAGCCGAAGGTCTCAAGATGTGGTAGGTGGCTAACCGGGCATTTATCAAATTCTTAGCCCAATATTAATTACCTCAAATCCCGAAGTTGCTTAGGAGCGGAGTCATTCGCTGTGATGACGGCGTAGAAGGAGTAGTTGTTGGCGACCGGATCTCCATGTGAACGGATGTGCTGGTACCATGAATATGCCCTGTGTACAAAATATTCACTATTAAAATAAATTCACGGAGACATCCACAACATTAAACTTCATAGTTTTCTCTTAATCACAGTTATCCACTCCTACTTGACTGATTTTGATGTAACATAGCATAATTTTGATGGGGTCCAAACAGACAAAGCGATAACATTTAAAAAGCTATTAAAAAGTATCCTAGTAATCTACCCAATAATATACAATCCATACATTAAAAACAAAGTTAAAAATTGTGTTAGTTACAACATTTATAACTCATGAACGGCTGTACCAAGTTAATATTTTTTGCATAAACTTTTTTGATGTCAGAATATCTACTAAACATCAATCTTTGTAATGTTAAGAAAAAAAATACAAAAGTACGGGCCGGGTAATACGAAGTTCGTCAAGAAAGACCTAATACCAACAAATAATACCTAAATTACGTATTATACACATATATTTTAACACAGAAATCTCTCTTAAGCTCTCTTTGTATTGTAAATTTCACAACAGTTGGCAGTATTGTTTAACGTCAAAAAAGCAGCATTTTCTGCCCTTGACGTTGACAGGCGAACACAAAGCTTTACTTTGTGATGTCATAGACGCATGGCAGTTTGCCATCCAAACCAAAGAAGCACTAACCGGATCAAGAATAAAAGAAATTTCAAAATACGAAACGTTTCCCCCAAAGTAATATTTGGCGTTCCTTTCTGTTATCTAAATAAATTTTAATCTGCAATGCAGTTCAGAGAAATAGGGAGTGGTGGAATTGATAACGTGGTATTATATGGAAACAAATATATAAACGTCATAAGGGTGCCAGAAACAGGTAAAAGAAGTTGATCTAACAGATGTCGCTTTTTTGAACTTTTTTTTCATCATATTATGTTAAATGAAAATGTTGTGTACAGTAATTAATTAATGCACAAATAAACATAGTTTGAATGTGACACAGCAATATGTACGTGCCAATGCGTGAGAAGTAGTAAGGGAAAGGTAAAAAAATCAGATCCTGAGTAACGAGATTACCGATGACGACGATGATGATGACTGGAGGAATAGTGTGATAACATAACATACAAAATTTAGCAAAAGATTTGAAAAAAAAAACAAATTTACTATAAAATAATAAATAAAATATAAAATTAAAAAAAAGGAAAATCTTGGTCTTCTAGTTCGGCCTCATCTCATTCTGCTTTAAGGTTAACGAGATCAACATTAACATCACTTCCGTTTTATTATTGATTTATTTTCTTCGGATTTTGAAAATTTAATTTACATCTACATACATACACTAAAGCAATAGACAAAACAGCAATTGAAAAAAAAAATTAGTTATTTCTTTAGCTAATCTAGCTATATATTTAAAAACTATACCAATTTCCCTTAGTCATCGCAACAAACGTGAAGGGATACAACCATTTAACTATCTTTTCATTATGTTAATTACTGACCGGAGAAGGTGCCTTATAATATAAAAAAGAAATCAATTTCCATAGTTAAGACGAAACAGCATCTGTCGGGTCGGTTGATCTCAAATATTAATGATTTTTAATGCATATTCATGACTTATGGCTCCCAAACGTGGACGTTCACTAAAAAAGTAAGCAACAAAATAAGAACTTGTCAACGGGCAATGGAGAGGAGCATGTTAGGCCTGAGGATAATTCAGAAAACAAAAAGTCAAGTAATAAGAAACAAGACAAAACTGACCGATGCATTACACCAAGCACTAAAACTTAAATGGAGATGTGCCGGACATGTAGCGAGATGCAAAGACCAACGGTGGACTCTCAAGAGCACGAATTGGCCAGGCCCACTAGGAAGAAAGAACGTGTGTAGACCACAAAAACGATGGATGGATGACGTAGAAGAGACGGCTGGGAAGGACTGGACAAAATTAGCACAGAATAGAGAGAAATGGAAGGACTTGGAGGAGGCCTATACCCAAAAAGGAATCCTATAATTTAGATATTTAAGTAAACTAACACAGAATTCATTATAAAATTATTACTAACCTAGAAATAAGAAACTA
This sequence comes from Calephelis nemesis, assembly GCA_002245505.1. Classification (NCBI taxonomy): domain Eukaryota; kingdom Metazoa; phylum Arthropoda; class Insecta; order Lepidoptera; family Riodinidae; genus Calephelis; species Calephelis nemesis. The sequence continues at coordinate 125,001 of NJDD01005234.1, forward strand.
TAAAACATTGTTGTGTCAGATACCTATAGGAAAATAAACAGGCTTATTATTATTATTAGTAATGCATATTCATATACGCAAAGACTACATAAAGAATACTATGTAACCTAATAATAAACATTAACTAATATCTACACCCTCTACAATTATTTCTATTCAGACTGCTGGTTGACATCAACATATTCCAGTACAAATTTAGTGCGTAAAGGTAAATAGTAAATAGAGTAAGTTCATCCTTGCATCTGTTAGAGAATATTTCTTTAATGAGGAGATACAGAAATAATTGGACGTCCATGTTCCTGTCTCTTAGTAAAAAATTATGTTATTATTTATAAAACAATTTTAATAAAAATACAGAAATACTGTAAGATAAGAATGAATAAGATACGAAAGTTTTGAGATATATAAGATAGACATTAGGCCCAACCTCGGGTCGATTTGTATTGTGTTCGGGATGCCCGCAAATAATTTTGAACTTAAAGAGAAAATTTCTATGAAAACGTGGGTTTGGCAAATTGGATTACAAATTGGCCTTGATAATTTAGGCTACTGAGGCCCGAGTCGGGGGCTAGTTGGGAAAATTCTTCGAGCAATAGTCGAATGAGCACAAAGTTGATGGAACAAAGAAACTTGAATATTTAGTTTCGCATTTTGAAGATGAAACATCTATATAAACTCACACATAGCGATTATATTACAATTTTTAATTTAATCATCCTTCTCTTCTGTTGATTCTTTTGATTTCTTATTATATTTTTTAATTAGCTTAGGTTATCTGTGTATACATTAAATCTTACAAATAATAATACAATAAAATTATACTTAAACGATAAATACTATAAATGTTATTAACAACACGATCATCTAAATTCTAAATCACAATATTTGATACTAATAGTTGCGGTAGATCAGATTTTTTTTCTTTTAATTTAACGATACTCAAAAGAAATATTTTGAGAGGTATACAAATACTATAATGGAAATTATAATATTAGATACTTAACTAAAGATACACAAAAGCGGTTATCAGTTTTTCTAAGACATAAAAACTAAAGTTTGAATCAATATTTAGGACGCTGAGCAGATACGAAAGGCCACGGAATGGGCAAAACAAAAGTATAACAAAGGATACAGTAATATACAACATAAACCTGGTGCCGGAATCGGTATAAAGCAGCTTCAATTTTATAAAACAGTTATACTCGTACATGGAATAAACCCAAACAGTCTCCAGAGGAATATGGATGAGAAGAATTAGTTTTGTAACATTAATTACCTGTTTAGGGAGTGATACAGTGGGACCAAATTAGCTGGCCGTATTGTGGCGCGGCACTAATTTCCCACTGTTCTCCCAAATGAGTTTTTTCATAGCAGCGAATCGTTAGCTTGTGTATTTATGTGCTATTTACTGGAGCTCGGATTAAGTAAGAAAACTGCGCTAGAACCGCACTCTTTCACATAAATTACTCCATATTCACGATTTAAGAATGCACGTTGAGGGTACTTAAAACTTTTAAATATTAGCTCTACTAAATGTGTATAATACTTATTTCTCGTTTGCTACATTTTTACATTTATTTTGCTTTTGTTATACATTTTATAGAGAAGTAGGTATACGCATTGGAAACATAATAAAGTAGAAAAAAATAAATGACACCTTAAAAATATTAGTGTAGGTAAGTAAAGTTCAGAGATTCGTTTAAAATATTCCTTTTAATTAAGGGCAAACCTACTTGAGAACGTGTGTTCCTCAATCGGGCTGCAGTAGTTGGATAAATTTGCATATAACTTCGTCCACAGGCAGATTTTTACCTCAATTCAATGCTTTTTACCGTGATTGATTTGGCTGCAACCACAGAGCTCGAGTTCGATTCCCGACGAACGCAGTCATATTTCGTGTGATGAACATCAAGATGTCTGCATTTCTGGGCCTTTTACTTCTATATTTTAGTATCGTTTACTATTTACTCCTAACACAAAAACACAATTTGCTCGCCTTGGGGTTACGTACCATTTGTGTAACTTGTCTAAGGGTATTTATTTATTTATTTTATTACTTATATACAGTATAAGTAATAAAGTTGCCTGGTTATTGACTTATTGTAGTAAGTTTACCGGCTACCTTACCCTCCGAACCGGAACACGTCATGACGTTATGGCGGCAGGAATAGGTAAGGCGGTGGTACCAATCCGGGCGACTCGCTGCGAAACTCTCCCACCTAGTCAGATGTCACGATATTAGTGACGGTGAGCATATGCTAGCCTTTTACGAGCTGCCTGGCAAGGAAAGCAGATGGTCTATTCTACAAAGGAGCCCGGACCAACACAGGGGTTAGTTATATAATAGGTACAGTTTTTCAATTTACCTGTTTTCTACAATATTTCATTAAGGAATCAAAATAATTTTAATTAATTATTTTAGTAGTATTAAAAAGAGAATAGTTTAACTCACATGAAAATAATTACAAATTGTATGTTTGTCTTCTATGTATTTTGAGATTTTCTCACAAAACTTTGTTTTTTTTAATGGCACTGGGCAGCCTATTGTAGAAATGTCCACATTGACAAATAAAAAAAATACTTATTTTATGAATACGAGTGTTATATAGCGCAATATTTAAATCAAAATAAAATAATATTTGCAATTTCCCGCCAAAAATGTATACGTATTATATCGCGACAAAACAGGAAAATGGTGCATTGTCAATGGATTGAAGTTACCAGAAGCCGGAAGAACAGAATATCTCTCTTTTCATTTGAGTGATATTAATTTCACAAGGCCATTGTGTGCTACCTTTCAAGCTTAAACCACTGAACAAGTTTGAAGAAAAGATATCATTAATATATTTAAATGTCAAAACTCACATTTTTTAAATCACTAAAATGCAAGTCAATCCCGTATATAATAATGTGTAGAACTCTTCGACTCCTAACAGCGGAATGTAACATCAAGTAAATCAACTTACCTTTTAGAAGGTGATATAAGTATGGCGATAATCTTGGCATTAGGGAGCAGGGCGTGAGCTCTCCTCGGCACCATATCACCGTCGAAGTACGTGGCGGACTTCTCGAACGTGATTTGCGTACTGTTACTTTGGCTTGGTGGAAAGAAATTCAGGTACCTGTGACAAAAACGTACATGATCATCATATTGTGACATTTCAGATTTTATTATTGTAGGATAATGTCTTAAAAACTAGAGAGTAGAAGTAACGCTATCGTAAAAGGGCAGTTCGTTAATAAATTAGATTTAATATTATAACAACATTACCTCTGAGATGATGTTTATCGACCAATCAATTTGTGAATTTTAAAGTAAGATAAAGTATCTTCACGCCTATATCCCTTAAGAGGTAGGCAGAGGCACAACCAGGGTACCTACGACTAGCCGAAAACACTAAGTCCCACAATGTGATAGATGGCAAGCCAATCGCCCATCGGGCGATATTATTTTATTATATTATATTCAATCCCGGGCAACGTCATTTTTATTAGAAAATACACAACTATTTCAAATTATTTAATAAAAATATTATATAACAAATTATACTATAAAGACTAGAATTAAGTGTATTCTCACAGTAATTAATGAAAGTGTGGAAAATTATACACAACTGTGAAACTCAGTAAAATTACATGGCCGTCATATATTTTTCGTCTTTTCCAAAAGGCGAATATTTTTTTTTATCTATTCATAAAAAAATCGAGTGTTTTTCAAAATTTTATTTCAAATAATACGACTTTTTAACAAGATAAATCAGTATTACTCGAATGTAAATTATAATTCTTTTCAGAAATTCTTATTATTTAGAAAATATGTGTTATTTCAGAATGTAGTTCCACAATTTGTAAGATTTCTAAAAAGAACTCATGATACTCGTATCAAAGGAGAACTGTCATGTAAATACGAATGGTGGTACGGGATCCCTCGCGGCCGCAGACAAAGAGCGCGACTACTTTTGTTAGTGATCCTGTGATATTGCCGCGTATTTTGAAAAACATTTACTTGCGAAATATGTGTAAAAACGTTATTACAAAATTATTTATTTATTCCAACATATTCTACCACATTGCAGTGTGCAAATATTCTAATATTTTTTTTAAAAATGTTTTTATTAAATAAAATACACATATTTTAATTATAATTTTTTTTCTTCTATTTACACTTCTATTTAAACTATTAATCATAAACGGTTGTAAAATGTAATCGCCTCTGTAATCTAACGGTTCAGGTGTTGAACTTGACTGCACGAGGTCCCAGGTTCGATTCCTGGGTCGGGCCTCAAAAAGCTAAATTTGGTTTTTCCAATTTTCTGTTGCTCGGGATTGAATATGTGCCTGGTTGGCGACAGGCTTGCCACCTATATCATTGTGGGACTTAATGTTTTCGGCTAGTCGAGAGTGCCCTAGTTGTGCCTCTGTATACCACTTAAGGGATGTAAGGGTGAAGATACATTAAAATGTAAATACATTTAACCCTATCTACCGTGATAACTGTTTCCAAACTTTACCAGTTAGGAGAAAAAACGGCAAAACAACTTCCCGGTGACTTATCTTCTTTGTACTTGTATAAAAAGTGTTCAACGTACTTAATTTATTAATGCTGACAGAAATCTGCAGCAAATAATAAAAAGAAATTGCAAAATATAGTATAACTTTGCTATAAAACTATATAAAATGATAACATGCACGATTTATTCGTAGTTCAAGTAATTGGGGGGATGTCCAAGCATACTCCGAACTGGAGGCTACATTATATTTGGACACTATGACGTATTTTACCAGGACGTATTTGATCTTTTACGTTGGCACTCAACCTTTCTTTTCATTTCGTGTATACTAAATCATGTACTTAGATAAAGCCTTTTCATAGTCGTTAAATACTTATGTTATCATATACATTTATTTGTATTTCAATTGTACGTATTTATGAAATTTTAGATCAAGCACAATATGTTATTTTAATGTTAACGTTAATAGAACTTATTACAGTCCTAATAAATGAGGAACATCATGAGAATAAAGGTAGTGGTACGTGACGGGATGCTCCAACCCGCCAGACAAAGTACGCGGCTACATTTTGTGCACGCGTCCCCGTGACACTGCCGCGTATTTTAATGTCCCTCATCGCTCTACGGTAACACTCACCTGCTTTGTATTACTATACGAAATTGAAGCGAAAATGAGCGTCAAAACTTTTTCGCTAATTAAATAAAATTAGCGTATGTTTTTGCACAAAATTCCATTTTTCATTTTAATTACATACATATTTTGCTAGACATTAAATCTAAACCTTAAGTCATGTTTATCGTTTAACAATTTATGAAATAACTAAACGCGACTCAAAATGCATAAGAAATGTAACAAAAATACGGATATGTAGGCGGGATGCTCCAACGCCCCAGACAAAGGTTGCGCCTACATGTTACGTTCGGTACCTTTATAATTCCACTTATTGATCCACGTTAAACACTGCACATCTACAACTAACTACTACTTGCTCTGCTAAAATTTAAAATTATGAAAAATAAAACTTTTTTTTCATATATTATTACAAAAAATATTAGTACAGCTCCTTTATCACAACCACATGCTTTTGAGTATCGCATGTTATTTTGAGGGATTCGTAAATAGGACTCATAATAAATGAGATACGTCATGACAATAAAGATAGCGGTACGTAGCGACGTGCCCTGAGTTCTTAGACAAAGCCTACGGCTACTTTTTGTGCACGCGACCTTGGGACACTGTCACGAATTTTGATGTCCCTGATCAATGCACGCCGACACGCTACCTACCACGTTGTACCCACTACATTGAATTGTGAATATAAAATCTTAATGCTACCAATATTTTTGGGAATGTATACAAATACTCGAGATATTAAATATTAAGCTTAGCTTATAAATTTTGAGGCTGAGAAGCATAAAGAATGGCAGGTTCCCCGTGTTGGTCCGGGCTCCTTTGTAGAATATTCCTTCCTTTGCCAGGCAGCTCGTAAAAGGCGAGCACAGGCTTCCCGTCACTAACACCGTGACATCTGACTAGGTGGTACATTTTCGCAGCGACTCGCCCGGATTGGTACCACCGCCTTACCTATTCCTACCGCCATAACGTCACGACGTGTTCCGGTTCGGGGGGTAAGGTAGCCGGTAATCTTACTTTTGCTCGAGGCCTAACATCCCGGCCTCTGGTTGGCAACGCACCATTACCACCATTGGTGTCTGTAGGCGGTGGGAATTTCTTACCATCAGGAAATCCGTCTGCTTGTTTGCCCTCCAATGTCATAAAAAAAGGTTATCTGAAATTGTTTGTAAATTAGCAAGATGTAAAAAAACATTGACCCATCGTAAAATATATTTGTTTAACTCAACCAACAATTTGAGTTCAACACGTTATATCGATACATTGTACGGTAGCAGAGTAATTGCCCGTATTATACTTCTAATACATTAAGCTGAGGTAATTCCCCTTGCAGCAACCGAACAACTGCGATTACCCTTTAATATGATTCAACTGCCGCGCCTCGCTTATTGATTCATTTGGCAACGATATTGTGATGTATTAAATCACCACACAAAGAACTGCTTGACATAAAGGCAAAATTCAACGTAAGATCTAAAAAAATAATAGCTAGCTCTAAAATGGAATGAAATCCGATATCTTCATGGCCCAGTATGCAGTCAATTTAGCCATCATTTCCGCCAAGACGAAGAAAAGTAAAATGGTTAAATATTTATTGCTAAATTCGTTTACACTTATTTTACCAGTGTAAGTAACGACAGTGCTTACGACTATAGACTTTAAAAAGTCTACAGTCGTAAGCAGTCTAGTTTAAAAAGTAATCACGCTAATCGCAGAAGCATACCGTAACTTTGTTCGCTTAACATTAGTTGCTATGAAAAAGATTTAACATTTTAACCTCAGTCAAGCGAGCGCCTGCTCATTTCGGTATTTGCAAGAGAACTGTCTGCTTGTTCAATTACCCCATATTAAAATAAAAGTATTTAATAAAATCAAAAACAAGACTTATCAACCCATAAAATTCTCTCGATACACCCATTAAGATAGATAAGGCACCCCAGAAATAATGACGTCTGTAATTAAGGTCATTTTCATTCAAATTGTTATATCGATTTCGTTATTTCGAACAGTAAATAACAGTTAGTTAACTTTTCTGTGCCCCTCGGCATGAACATTAACCGTTTTCGAATAGTCCATTCGAATGTAATTAGATTGACAAAGGCGGGCACACTCAAACTAACATTTGACATTTCAAACGATTCTTTTTTCGATTTGATGTCGGAGTTTCGTAAAGAAAAAAAAAACGTAAATATATCATCATGTATCTACAACTAGAGTAGTTATTAAATTATTATTTTTATTAAAATTACTTATTAAATTTGCGTATGCTCGAGAGTACCTTTAGGTTATACATTACCCTAACTCATCTTTTGATTTTGATATTCGAAAACGTCACTAACATTTAGGATAGCTAGAACCACTGATCCAATCTAACTAATATATGTTACAAGCTTTCATTTAACTTGTAATTTAACTTTTCCCCGTATTGGTCCGGGCTCCTTTGTAGAATCTGCCTTCCTGGGCCAGGCAGTTCGTAAAATTCGAGCATAGGCTTGCCGTCACTGACACCGTGATGTCTGACTAGGTGGTAGAGTTTTGCAGCGACTCTCTCGGCCTCTGGTTGGCAACGCACCATTACCACCTTTGGTGTCTCTAGGTGGCGGGAACTTCTTAACATCAGGAAATCCGTCTGCTTGTTTGCCTTCCAATGTCATAAAAAAAATTCGTTTGTCCCGGTTGAATGTTGTTAATAAATTTTAAAGCATCTATATCCATCCGATTGAGCTGGTTTTTGGACATACACACATAAGTTTGAGAACAGTAAAAATGTTATTAATGAAATGGAGCTGATATGATGATGGAGGTAAAACATGATTAAAATTAAATTAAAACTCTGAAATTCCCAACGTCATCTTAACGTGTTTTGGCTTATTTGGTACGTCTTGTCTCAAGTATTTTGCTGGAGCCCTTACAAAATACTTATTTAGTCTTGCGAAAAATTTATTTTCGATGGTAGTTTTCGATTCAACTATTCGAAAGGCGAAATGTGTGCGCTAGTAGTGTACTGAGCGGCAGTTTTTCAATTTAGTCCAGTCAACCATTGTCGAAGTAATTTGATTGAGTGCTCCGAGTTGATGATCAACGGAACTTGTTTAAGCTGTTTGGTGATTACGTAGACTAGGAACATTAACATTTTAAGGGTCCGTGAGTTAAATAAAGCCTGATAATTATCAGCCTTGCATATTATTGAGCAAAAAATCAGTTGGAAATTAAACGACTAAAATGAAATAATAATATTTTCAGCTTTTATATTGTTGTGTTAAATGTATAGCCAGTAATACAATGTGATTAGAAATTCCTAAAAGATACAAAAAAAGATAAACTCTTTTCTGTAAACCCTAATTAAAAAATCCCAAGCAGGTAGCATATAGTTGTATTCCTCAATTTCAATTAGTAGGAATCTATCCAAATGGATTTTTTAGTTTTCCTGTTGATACTCGTATCTAACAGATAAACGCGAATTCAAATGTAATAAAAATAGTGATGTGCGAGTTGTGCTCGTTCCGTTAGGTTTCCACTTTTAGCCATTAAGCCATATGCGTTGGTACGCATTTTTGACGTACACATCAGAGCTTTTACTATTCGTAATATGTGTAGATATATATACAATATACAAAGACAGTGTTGTAAACGTGGCTCAAATTCGAGACTTCCAGTGTTACAAAATCACAGCCAACAATGTAGTTTCCTTCGATTAGAGTTGTACAAAGTCCACGATAAAAACTAAACAAGGTTTACAAACGAGAGGTGAGAACGGAGCGTAACCGATTGGATTGGGGCCGACCATTTGCACTACAATCGAGTCCTTCACAACAACCATTTGATACCGATTACGGGGACGCAATACTCTCAACTTAAATGAACTAGTACCGAACTAGTTAAGACCTGGACGTTCAACGGGATTTAGTTGTATCTGTTAACTATCTAACTTTGTAGCAGCTGCTAATGTTGCGCAAAGTATAGGGTACTTTAGAGCATTGTTAATACTCGTAAGAATGCACTTTCTGTCGGCGTTTGAACGTGACAACCCCATCTCCCATTGGTGGTAAGTAAAAAAGTATCTTCACGCCCATATTCCCGAAGGAGTATGTCAAGGCACAACCAGGGCATCCACGACTAGCCGTATACACTAAGTCCCAGCCGGCTACATATCCATTACCGAACAATATTTTTCGTATTAGAAAATTGGAAATATCACATTTTCTTTTTGTTGCCCGACCCTAGTAATTAAGGTAACTGGATATGACTAGTGTAGGCGGTCATGGCTAGGTGAAATTGATGTGTACCAGCTCGTCTGGATTGGTATCACAACCTTACATACTCTTGTAGGTACAATGTCGGTGGTACAAAGAAAGCCACCCGCTCCTTCGATATCTGACAAAAAATATGGACCGTTTATATGGATGTCGTAACTAGTTTATATAATTATTAAATTTTCCTTAAAATCGGAACAACGCAAATAATGTCTTTAACATTGTCATTAATTTATTTAACATTATCATGTATTCCGTCTCAGGGTTATTTGTCACTTTAGTTTTATCGTTTTATTTTCAGCCAATTTCCAAGAAAGTAGGTTTTTTATGTTTGTCTTTTCATATGTTTTTAAAATGTCATTTCAAATTAAAAAAAACATGATTTAAGATTTAATTTTCATCGTACCAACAAAATAATTTTTATAAAGACACACAAATAGGTTTTTTAAGGTTATACTAAATAATAAAATGCTTGGTATTTCAATAATAACTATAGTTAGAATTTGGTTTTTCAGAATTTCTCGTCGTTAATATCCTGTAACACTCAGCTGTGGGTTCAAGTTTTTGAGCATGCAAAGGAAAATGTAGACAGCTTTTTATGCAATAAGCGAACAAGCATACGGATTTGTGAATGGTAAGATACAACCGTAGCCACAGACATGCGTGTCATGGGTTTGTCGCGCTGTCCTGTGGCCGGGTGTTAAGTTTAATGTGCACGTCTACCGGCTATCCTACGGAACGTTTGTCCCGAAAACTCAAGTGTGAAGCTCAAAAAACAGCAGTGGATCCCTAACTGGACAAGTCGCTGCACAGTACTCTACCGCAAGTGGTCAAAATGTGCAGTTTTACTAAATCATATAAAAACGAAAGGTAAACAACCAGACTAATCTCAATTGCAAAGAAATGTTATGTTCTGTGGTTCCCGTAAGTACAGACACTAAAGTTGTAGCCATAACAATGCAAATTCGAACAACAAACATAGCGAATTAAGTTTGTTTTGGTATTCATTCGTGTATTCGTCTCGTTGGTTCACGTGTGGGATTTAACGGAACGTTTGGATTGTGATTTCTAAAGCTTTGTTGGTCTGTTACTTGATTGAACCATTTAGGGCTAGTGATTGCATACTGTCGCTATTGAGATGACCTCTGTTTTCCCCAAAGTCTGGTGATATCGAAAAAGCAGCAATATTAGCAAATATTAACAAATTCCTTTCACTATTTTCAGTTTCCGTAGATTCTTTCCTATGTGCACACTCTATGTCCTCAAGTTTAAGCATTTGAATCGCATTCAATCCCGATTGAATACAAAGTGTCAAAATTAAGTTCAATAAAACGTTCTATTAAGAAACACAAAAATCAAGTAACCAAGTGTAATAATAGTGTCGCGGTAACTATATGCCTCTTTTGAATCCTTTATTGGAAAGAACCTCTTTTTTGAGTTTGTGAAGTTATGTGTCAACTCAATGGGGTTGATAAAACTGTCTGACGATAACACACAGCGAAGAACACAGCCATTTCTCGCCTTTCGGCCTGGAGGGTGATCGTTAAACATTGTGGTCTAATGGTCCGGTGTTGGATTTGGCAAAGAGTACGGCCGTGAAGATACTTTTAAGTAAAGTAAAGTGACTTCTCTTCCATTTCCATATCCCGGAAGAGGTAGGCAGAAGCACAACCAGGACACCCACGACTAGCCGAATATACTATTAGCAGCAATGTGATAGTTGGCAAGCCTATCGCCAACTGGGCACATAATATCCTCTCCCGAACAACGATATTTTGATTAGAAATTATAAAATATACATTTTCTAATTTTGTCAATATAATAGATGCAGTGATTGTTAAAGTGTACAAGTGATTTTTAATACTTAATCAAAACGTTTGTTAGTTTCACATTGGAAAATAGTTCTTAACCAATATTGAAAGCACTCGATTCCATTTGTATTCACGGTCTGACCTCTTCCTGCCGGCAATACGTAAGTGTACAATTGTTGTGTGCCAATTTGGTAAGTACAAATGTAAATAGCCTTTTTGGAGTTCCCAGTTTTGCAACGAAAATCTATACTTATTACAATCCTAAAATTTAAAAATTTTCAATAGCACCCCACAAAACTTACATATAATGTATTAAGGATGAGGGTTAATAAAACCGTAGAAGTGTGAATTTTGTACAATGAAGATATTACAATATACTACATATTTTTTTTGTCTGTCTGTATGTATCCTGACCGCGATTCGTGCCGAATCTACTGAACCGATAGTAATGAAATTCAGTAGGCCGGCACGTTATGTTTTGAGGAAGGTTAAAGCCTACTTTTTATCCCGCTTTCTAAACAGGTTTCAGGGCGAAAGGGCTAAAAGTCAAAATGTAAATGGGGATATAATTCATTAGCATGTAATATGACTGTATTCATTCTCTTTTGTCGTGTTACCGATTGTTACTTTTTCCACGTCATAAGTTTTGTAGTTGAGAAATTACAGACATCATAACACTCAGTAAGAAGCGACCAGATAGTTAGAAATCTGGTACGTTAAGAAACTATTGAAGATACAGGTTATTTTAAGCTGGTGTTCGGAGTTTGTACCAAGTTCCAAACATACTAATAGTTTGTATGTGTATTACGATTTATGTCGATTTACTAATTTATATAGCGAAAGCGTTAACTGCAGGAGACAGTCGCGAACGAAGTCGCAGGTACAGCTTATGCGTGCATTTGGAGTATACATGTATTTTTTTCACTAGTCCAAAATTCTTGTATGCCCTCCATAACTTTTAAGTAACGTAACGATACTTCACACCCGTATCCCTGGTGGTAGACAGAGGTAAAACCAGGTAATCTACGAATAACAGCGACCTATAATTTGATAGATGGCAATCCTATCGCAAAACGGACACTAATGCAATCCAGGGCAATGTTGTTTTTATTAGAAAATTGAGAAAACGTATTTCGAGTTGCCCGAGCAGGGAATCGAATCCGAGACCCCAAACACCGGACGACTGGAACATAGGGGCGAAAGCGACTTTAGATTGGGTGATATTCAAATTACTGTAAGACGGATCGATGTTAAGTTATACTTAATATTTATCATACATATCGTAGACATGTAAAAGTCCGAAGTTACGTTAGTAGCTACGGCTACAACCGAACGTCTACGACACGGCGTAGCAGTCATGTGAGTAAGGTGACTTACAAAACATGGTCGTAGAACTAAGTATTTTTTTCAAAAAGCTTTTTATTAATCTTTCGCTTCCGAACAATCTCCACAAATAAAAAAATTACGATAACAGCCACATTGTGGTGTAAAACAGCAGAAAGTAAAACAACAATTAATCAGTTCTGATATAGGTACTCATCATTATACGTACACTGTAGAAAGACGAACAAACTTGCAAGCACCGCTTTTGATTACATAAAAATATTGAAACGTATTTTCCTTTTATCCGAATATGTCACGAAGGCGAAAGGTCTGGAAAAATCGATATCGTGATTTGAATAGATGCTAATATTTTTTAGCTTATATTGTCATACGTGAACGTGCTCTGTTTACTCGTGAGGCCGTTCCTCTTGGCTTTTGTCATATTTCAACGCATCAGGAGGATAAATAGCCGATGTACTTGTACCTTGATTGTACGTGTCTGAATAATATATCAAAGTTGACAGACAAAGTATTTTCTTAATTAACCGTCTTAAAAAAATGAGATTATGTTTTCGACACCTACTTTTTTGTTATTAGTGTTACTAGTATTTTCCGTTATTTATGAACCATTCTTAACTTGTTTTTATCTAAAAGAATATACTTTCTAGGTGGTCCATTTGCCAACAAGTCTGGACCGGATGGTGGAATCGTAGGAAAATCGGGGAAAAGATTACATTTTTTGTGTACTTAGACGACATAATATTGAAATCGAAGTCTGTTTTATGAAGTACCTATTGCTGCGTCTGAATTATATCTTAATTCTATGTTAATAAATTAGCAGTGACCGGTATATTTGCACTAAACATCCATTTAGCCTCTTGAGTAATTGAGTTTAATTTTAATCAATAAGGAAGATGGTTTTAAGTTGACCCAGGCGTGGGATCCAACTGTTGGTGTCAGTGCCCAGAAATGATAGTGACAAGGATGTTATAAAAAGAAGAATTTGACGGAAGTTTGACAGGCTCATCTGTCAGTAGATCCTCCTGTCAAAAGTTACAGTTCGCTGCCGCTGTCCCGTCCACAGACTAGTAAGAGAACTACACGTTGTCCCGTCGTGACCACGGCCTATGCAACTAGGCCGAATATCGACAATTAAAATATAAAGAGATCGTGAGTATCCCGTATAAATAATTAAAAATGTTAATAATACGCAACGATTTAAGCTTAGAATCATAAATCTTCAAATAGGCGGTTTTTTTATGACGTTACTCGGCCAATAAGGAATGGATTTTGATGGTTCTTTTTCGAAAGATATGTCGTGAATTAGTTTTGGTTCTAAATAAATTTAACCAATATGCGATACGTAGTTTTAAATTATATTAATTAATTTGTGTAATTATTGCCTATTTTTGTGCACTTAGAAGACATTGGAATCTGTTTTTGAAGTAAACTGTGATTTAATTATTATTTTAGTGCTAGCAATTATTCGAAGTTCTCAATACAAACAGGTAGCAAGAGAAATTTTTAGTATTTTTTTTTCAAATTTCGTGATTAGAACCGTTGTAACCTAGCATATGGTTAAAGGAAGAAGAAAAAACGTCAAACAAAAATCTTGATTACTCACCAGTCTAACCCCTTCATGTAGTTGTTATTGTTGAAAAACTGCAGTTCCTCGTACGTGGTCGGGCTTGGTAAGTTGGGCGAGAGTGAGGGGTGCATGGCCAAGAATGTGTACAGCGCCGTGCTGCCAGTCTTCTGAGGTCCAATCACCAGAATCTTGGGCAACGTGTCGCACCATTTGCTTTTTGACCAGATACGGCGATGTCGAATGTCATCACATGGATTCTAATAAGAAAAACATTAATAAATTAAAACATAGTTATTTTTGCTATAAATCATAACGATATGCTATAAAAATATACATGATCTAAGGCCTAGCATGTTTCTGATTTTGTCAATTGGCTGCACACTTTTTTGGGTTATCTCATAGATATATTATTGGATAACCAGATTAAAGATTCTAGAATCGGAAAACAGCCCAGCCTCACAAACTTCGTCGCAGAACCCACCACAAAGCGCTGCAAGTGACGCTATTGGAAGCTGGAAATCGACTGTAACGGCCATCGGCCAATTCCGTGCAATTGGCAAATTGTATATTTTAACGGCCAATGTTAATAACGTATCTCTAAAGATGGATTTCGAGCAATCGAGATAGCTGCGTATCTCAATCGAGATATATGCGTATATACCTAATTGCCATATTTATCCTGTCCACAGATATGTTATTGGCAAGTGATAACATAAAAATGGATCAAAACATCAATCTTGGACAGCAAGTTTTGGATTAGGACTGATTATTAATATTGACCGTAAATCTACTGTAACGGGTATTTGAAAGGTAACACCTGATTCAGTAATATACGTTCCAGGGAAATAAATTACTAATTACGAAACGAAATTTTCCCATAAAAGTGTTGTGATATCGAAGAATCAAAGTAGTAAAAAGGCCATAACTCAAAAAGGCAACATCAAAATACATCTCCACTACAGCTAGGTACACGGAAATTTCGGTACATCAACTGTAGGCTCTTTTGTCTGATACACGAGATACGACGTGAGGCCCCATTAAAAAGACTCGCATAAATCACAAGCTTCGTGACAAAAAAGCACGCTAAATGAAATGTAACCACGTCGATGTACAGATTAAATTCTCGTATCTCTTAAAATATTAAACCCGTATCCGCGGATTACACTTTTCATAGTTATCAAAGTGGAAATGCTTTATATTTTTTGTGAACCAAATCCGTTTATCGTTAGCGGATGTATGGGATACACATGCTGGAAATCAATCTTGCAAATTGAATCAGGGGAGGTTTGATATACGTGAATATGATTATTTCATTTCCCACGTACCTATGAGTTATTTTAAGAGAAATACGCCTGGAAAAAACCTTTGACACAGCTTAAGCCAGTTCGAATATCGTTGTAAGTTAGACATTGTTAACTAAAACTAAGCATTTAATACATTTTATAGGACAAAACAGTGAACAAGCCTTCGACTCTCCTGATGGTAAGAGACACCCGTGGCGAATAGACATCATGAATGTTTTTTTTTTTGATATTGGAAGGCAAACAAGCAGACGAATTTCCTGATGGTAAGAAATTCCAGCCGCATAGAGACATCAAAACTGGTAATGGTGTGTTGCCAACCTGAGGCCGGGATGTTAGGCCTCGAGTAAAAGTAAGTTTACCGGCTACCAAACCGGAACACATCATGACGTTATGGCGGCAGGAATAGGTAAGGCGGTGGTACCAATCCGGTTGAGTCGCTCCTAAACTCTACCACCCACCCAGATGTCACGGTGTTAGTGACGGTAAGCCTATGCTCACCTTTTACGAGCTGCCTGGCAGGAAGGCAGATGGTCTATTCTAAAGGAGCCCGGACCAACACGGGGAAATCTGCATTTCCGGGTCTAGGTATTTAACAAATATATTCTGGTACCTATTTAGGTATTTCTATGTATTAGTATCGTTGACTAACACCTATAACACAAGCATACAATTTGTTAGTTTTAATTTTGTATAACTTGTCCAGGGACATTTATTATTCATTACAACAAACATTATAAAACTTATTATTGAATCTCGTTACATTTTTCAAAGTATATCAAAAGTGTTGCAGCACTTTTTGTAACGCACGACTAAAAACCCTCACAGACATTGGACCATTTGTATTATTTTGAATGATAATATCGGCTGTCAATTGATTTTCGTTTAGGTCGATAGTTGGAAAATCACACGAATTTTTTTTACCATTCGCACTTTTATCTATTATTATTTTCCGCGGCTTCGTCCATATTTCATATTTTTTTTACTCTCTTAACTAAACCATTTGATCATTGGAATAAAAGAAGCCTATGTCTTTTGATTGTCTAAATTGTCTTCAACTAACTCCACACTAAATTAGTTCTATAGTTTAGCCGTAAAATTGCTACGTTTCATTTTTACAAAATTGGTATAAATAGGGAAACCAGTATACCATTACTGTACGTAAAGCCACACACCATGCTAACCACTTGTAAAGAAAACTAGACTCTATTAATATAGATACTGAGGCTATGATAGTTTAATGCGTGCCCCGTTTCACATACACGCCTAGCGTTCAAAATTCCATACGCTCCAATTAGGGAAATAGTCAATACAATAACCTCTTGCTTTATTTGCTATGTTGATGAAATACGAGTATTTGCAATGTTCATATTAATATTTTCATTGTAATATTGAAATGGACAAGAATTAATGTTTTCATTGTTGGGCGTTTGGTTTAGGGTTATCTGATTTTATATTGTTACTAGCTGTCCAGGCGAACTTCGTTTCACCCGTTCAGTTTGTATGTGAAAAATTAAAATGTTGACTTTCCCAGTTTCCTCGCAATTTTTCCCTTTTTCTTATTTTTTAAACCTTCCCTGGACTTGAACAAATAATTCAAAACCAAAATTAGCCAAATCGGTCCAGCCGTTCTCAAGTTTTAGCGAGACTAACGAACAGCAATTGATTTTTATATACATGTTACATGGTTACATGGGTACATGTTATGAATATCTAAGTACAAAATACGCATTCAGTTGAAGTAGAAAGGAAAATAAGATGACAGATATTTTGACAATAAGAAGAGAATACCAAATAAAGAGAGATGTTAAGTCTGCTGGGTAAGTAGGTATTCTGGCATACCTTCCATTCTGGAACACAAGTGTTCTGTTGCCTATGTATGACTAATTTTCTGTTGCGTCGCACCGCCAGAGGTAGCAAAGTTTTTTCTTCTCTTTAACCTCCCTGTTTCTGCCCATAAATTCTAACTATTATCAATATTGGTGTCTGTAGACGACTTGTATTTTTTACAATTTGCCTTCCAAATCCGTAAAAATCAGTATCATATAACCACGTTCTGCTGGGAGATGCATCGTGGATGTAGAAAGGCGAGTCCGTGCAAGGAATAGTGCATAGAGTGCTGTGTAACCTTTTTATAAACGATGTTTTGAATCAGGTTGCTAGACTCGATTTGCATAATTCCGTGCTTGTCCCAAATTTGTTGTATATATGTGATGTAACGCTCGCTGACCGCACTCGCAACAGCGGGAGCTGAGAAAGAGTGGGACTGAAGTCAAATGTTGGTGTCAAAATGAGAAAGAACATGTTGCGTTGGTGTGGTTCTATGGAAACTATGACTGTGGAAATATTGAGAAAGCAAACATCCAATGCGAATATGGACGGATGTAGATCTCGTAGAGACATAGGTTGATATTTGCATTTATATCAGAGCATGGTGTCGTATAAAAAAAGCTAAGCAGGACCGCAAGGACAGCGCCTTTGGGCACTCGATAGGGAAGAAAGATGAGAGGTAAGGGCCTTGGCTTGAAGATATGTATGTATATATATGCAGACTTAAAGCCCGCGTTACTTGTCGGATTTTGATCGGCTTTTTGTATGCCTTTTCTTTTAAGCAGTTTCCTACTACACCGCTGAACCATAACTCCTAAATTCCAAACATTGAGTAACTCACATCTATATAAGTATCAAAGTACTTACTCCCCATAGAGGGCTAAGTTCGTCAGGCCTCAGTTGGAAGTACTTCTCGGCAAGCGCGAGCGGTGGCGCCGAAGCGAGCCGAACGTTCGTCCAACATCGCAGAAACTTCACCACCGATTCGAAGGTATACAGAGCCAATCGGTCATTCCCGTAGTTTGACATGTGCGTCATGAAGATATTGATCTAAAACAAAAGTATTAAAATAAAGTAAGAATAAAAATCGCGTCGATGAAAGATTTTTGCCATCCTAACGGGCCCTTAATCGTGTTTTTTAAATTGTATATTCTTGAATGGAGTCCGAAATTAACAGTAACTAACTATTTTTTATGACATTAGAAACAAACAGACACGTTTTCTGATTAAAGAAAAAAATGTTTTTATAAATACACGATGTGTAGGTATCATCTTACCGTCTTATTAATACATATAGACTAAAATAATCAAAGCTTCAACTTTGTAAATAGCAATTATAATTTTTTAATGAGAAACAATTCATCTGTTTGTACGAGGGCTAAACTGAAAGTTTTTAGAACTGGCAACTTAAAAGCATTATATTAAAAAAATAAGTTTAAATTTTGAAAATAGAACTCTTTACCAATAATATTGAGTATACATTTCATTCATTTGTCATTTGTTTTACGATTTGGCACCAAATTGAAAATTGTCTGTGCACGTCAGAATGAATTTAAGCCGAGAAAATTTTCGTGCAATGATTTTTTATGACTTTCGATGTCATATAAGTCAACAAGAAAGTAATGATAGACTTCGATTGGCTTTTCACGATGAAGCCCCATCTCGTGCCACAGTTTACAACTGGTTTAATGAATTCAAACGTGGTCGAACTAATCTCACCGATGATTTGCGTGAGGGACGGTCTTCTACAGCGACGACTGAAGACAATATCAGTGTTGTGCGGCGTATGATACAGACTGACAAAAGAGTGACCTATCAGCAGATTCGGACAAGTCTAGGCATAGGTATGAGTCAAGTGCACAAAATCCTCCATGAACATTTAGCGGTCAGGAAGCTTTGTGCCCGCTGGACACCGCATAATTTGACCGAGGCTCAAAAACTCCGTTGTGTTGATTGGTGCCGAGAAATGATCCAAAAATTTAACGGAGGTGACTCAAATGCTGTGTTCGACATACTAACGGGTGACGAAAGCTGGATTTACTGTTATGATCCGGAAACCAAAAGACAGTCCGCTCAGTGGGTGTTTCCTTCCGAAGAGTTGCCAACTAAAGTGAAGAGAGGTCGAAGTGTTGGTACAAACTAAACTTTACTCTCCATTTATTATTAATAAGACAAGGTGGTAGTGACGAATTGCTAACGTGAGGCCGGAATGTAGCTTCTCGAGCTGACCAGCTCTACTACCCTTTAAAATCAAAGTGTGATAGTGGCTATGGCAGCAGGCAAGTTAAACTAACTTGGCAAGTCGTTGCAAGAAGCTAACTCTACCACTTAATTCAATCTTTTAATTTACTACTACTACAATATCAAATTAGTATTTTATAAAGATTATAAAATAGTTATGAAATTGTAGCGATAGAGTCGGGACGAGAGTCCAGTTTTTTAAATAAACAATCAAACTCACAAAAGCCAAACAAAAATATGGAAAGAAAGCTATTAGTTGACTTGAGAATCAAATCCCAAAAACAATGATAACTTCTGTAATTATTCAGTCCAAATTCAAATTTAGTAACAAAACAGTGTTATAAGAGTTAAAAAATCTGTTTGTTCAGATTTGAAGCATTAAATTAATAAATAAATTGTCAATTTAATTAGGAAGCTTCAATTGTATGGCATGTTGGTTATCTAATTGGAGTAAAATAGTATTTTATTGGAGTATTTCCGACGTGTGGTCGGTCAACACTCGTTACTGGCGGGTAACGAGCGCGCCGCAAAGGTCGGTCAAGTGTTCTAAACGGTCGTCAATAATGGCGGCCTGGTGAATTTACTGCCCCGCTCTTCGGTGCTTCAACTACGCGTGGGGGAGACTATTGTTTCAACTATTGAATACTGTTGGATTTTATTTGTAATATACATACCACCTATTTGTTACAACAAAGTAATAAACCCGGACATTATATTTATTTTTGCACAATAATAACCAAATTCGCTAGTTGTTTTTGATATTACTCACTATTTGGATACACAACAAAAAACAAAACATAGATTGTAAAATACATATAAAATCATAAACATCAGCATTTAATATAAACTCAGCAGAATATACTAATTTTTGGTCGTACTTTTTTTATTAATATAATGAAGGTTTTTTACTTTAAGACTACAAAAAACTATGTATAGTAAACCCTATTGAAAAGTGAAAGCATTTCATAAAATAATATAATACTTTGGCGACTTTTAATACATGTATGTAATGAACCTGAACCATCAAATAATTAGATTAATTTATCACATTATTTACTGTCATACGAAAAAAAATCCACATTGAATCATCCTGCGTAAGGTGTGGAAGACAAATACGAAGGAACCTTTATTTAATTTCAAAATTTAGTTGCAAATTTTATTTACCTAATGTTTTTAAAAGCCATCAAATACCTCATTTCACTGCTTGAGTAGGGTCGAAACAAAAACCATCTCTGAATACGTAAAACTCGAACTTTTCACATAATTCTTTAGTTTATATCTCAATTTTTTTTATAAAATATTGGTTAAGAAGGACATTTCAAAGAAACAACTAGTCACATTATTTTTGAACGCGGGAAAATTTCCCCCATCAATAAAAATTACGAACCGCAGGTTGCCATTCTCGTGTTCGAAAAAAGTAATTTAACTTTGGCATCTCGACACCAGGCTCCATATGTTGCCAGCCGAGATATTACGGCTCAAATAACACATTTGTATGATACACATTTTCCCAGTTCAATAATTCTCATTACTTTTGCATTTGTGAACATTTTTTAATGTGATTCTTAGAATTCTAAAATGTGTAGCTTGTCTTACAAACATATACAATAAAAGCTAATAAATGTGGCTTTATATTTGATATCGTCGAAAAACGTCTTGACAGTATTGGGGCTTTGTCTTACAATCATACTTTTGATTCTTAAGAAATTTTCTCGAATTCTCAAGGAAATTTCTAATACAGTGTCGTTTTATGACTGAAACGTGCCAATGTATCTTATTTTTTGGATAAAACAGATATAAAAGTGTTATAAATATATATACACAAACGTAGCGTTAAAAGTAAACGAATGAATGCTGTAAGTAAAAATAACTTTAGTAAATAATATCCATAATATGTTAAATGTTCATTTGTGTACCTGTGTGGCATTACATAATTACAATGTTCCTTTAAACAAATATACCTCCATTACTACTTGACCAACTTGGATGCAAAGTAGGTAACCTCTAAGCTGGAAAGTAAGAGTACTTTAAAAATAGTCAAGTTCAAAGAAAATCAGTATTTTTTCAATGATAAGCTACATAAAAAAACCGGACCCGGACCAACACTGGGTACTTGTTGTTCCGGGCAGCTTGTAAAGATTAATACCAACACCATTGGTGGTGGATCCATCGCCTTACCTATTCCTGTCGCCATTCTGACTCCCGTTCCGGATGTTCCGACCCTGTAGGGTACCGGTACACTTAGGCAGTGGGCCTGACTTTCCGGCCAAAGGACAGCGACACCTTTGTAGCAAACAAAATATCTGACCCCCTGAAAGTACTAAACGGGGGTTAGATATTTCGTAGAAACCGCAAACTTTTATAGAAAAAAATATAAAATGAGGGGAAGAGGAAATATATTTCCCTAACCTATGTTAGCTTATACGGAAAGAGGGCTCATTCTACTAGGACTCCACCACTTTATTTTTCTTATGCTAACAAATATGGCTCCAACAATTTCAGTAGCTTATATCACTAGACAAAATAAAACTAATGTATTAAAAAAATGTGAAACTATCTGTGAACAAACTATATGAAATTTGTTACCCACCAATTTGTTTGTACCAATTTTTACCCAATTTGTACCCATCAATGACACTTATAAATACAATTTTGTTGTATTTATGTGTAACAACATATCTTCACGTCAAGTCCCTTACGGGGTAGGCAGAGAGTATCAGGTGCCAGACCTCACCATCGTGAGATCGTGAGAGATCGTGGCAGACCTGCCTGGCTTATTTCACATTCGTTACTCTTTTTATACAAACACGCCGGTATCGGGGACTCTTGACACCACCCTCGGTTAATATCCGAGTTATCTGATCGTGGAATGCAACCTTGGTCTTCCCCGGGTATCTATCTACATCCATCCACATTCGCATTATATATCTGGTTTGTCAATGTTTCATCTGTCATTCTTTCTACATGTCCGAACCAGCGGAGCACGTCTTCTGCTTCAACATATTCTTTCAATCTCACTCTTTCTCGGATCTCACTGTTACGAACGGTGTCGGACGTCTATGCTGATCCTACAAATGCTTGTCCATATCACTGGACACAATCCTGCTCAGATATCGAACCCAAGTCACAAATATGTATCGGTGACTTTAAGCGTGTAAAGTTGAAACAATAGTCTCCCTCCCCCACGTGTAGTTGAAGCACCGAAGAGCGGGGCAGTAAATTCACCAGGCCGCCATTATTGACGACCGTTTAGAACACTTGACCGACCTTTGCGGCGCGCTCGTTACCCGCCAGTAACGAGTGTTGACCGACCACACGTCGGAAATACTGCAATAAAATACTATTTTACTCCAATTAGATAAAACCGAAATGCCATACAATTGAAGCTTCCTAATTTTTTGGCATTTTATTAAATGTATTATAATAAATATATTAACGCCTCTATCCCGGAAAGAGTGGGCAGATCCCATAATTAATTTCATCCCATAATGTGTTCGTAGCTCCATCAGGAATAGATTTTGTCTGTTTTTTTTTTCATTTTATAATTTAAAAAATTGCCTAAAGTATCATTTGTATCTTATTATGAAAGTAACTGCATTTCTCATCCCTATTGTTTAACTATTGGTTACGTAAAAAAGTTTGAAATTGGAATCGGATACAGCTAAAAATAGGCATCTCTATTTTGATACATTCCAACTCCGACGTAGATATATTCGAAAAGTTATGAAAGTTTCTTCCTCTGTGCTTGTGAACGAAAAAATAAATAGATATTTCATTAAACTTGTACAAATAGATAGGATAACAGGCTGGAATTTTATACGAGGAATGGTAGTTCTAATATGAGATTCCATACTCTTAGAAGAGTTAAGACTAATGTCCTTTAAGTGCAAACTAAGAACAAGCATTTTAACTGAGGGCTACAATCAGAACCTAACAGCTAGTTCTTAACCTATACATATACATATATGTAGGAGAGCTCTGCGACAACTACCAGATTGGTAGCATCGTTATTCCTATACCTGCAGTAATAGCGCCAGTCCTTGTCAGCGTCGTGTTTTTGGCTACGAAGGTAGGGTTTTTTTATGAAAGTGAAAGCAAACTGCTAAGTGCGTCATCCGATGAAAAAGGGCCACGGACTTCCGCAATACACAATACAAATGAGTAATACAAAAGGATCCGTTACCTACATCTAAATGTTGAAAATTGGAAGGTAGATATATTTTGAGAACCTCTTTATGACTTTTCTATACAATTAAAACTAAAACTTTTATAAATAAAAATTAATTAAGTGGTAGGGCGCACCATATATGGGTGAGCGGTAAATTTAAACAATGCTTAATAAATTAAGAGACTGGAGGTCTTAGATCAGTTATTTTACATTACTTTTATGTCTACGGGTGTAGTGACACACTTTCTTTCATATATATATATATATATATATATATATATACTAGCTGCCCGTT
>NJDD01005234.1:149101-162040 GCA_002245505.1 Calephelis nemesis
ATGTATACGAGACACAAAATCCAAAACTAGTAATATTAAAATTTTTGTTTGGGGTTGTCTGTTTGCTTTTCACGCAAAACCTACTAAACGAATTTTTACCAAATTTTGTATAGTAGCATAAAGACGTGTCAATATTCAGGACACCTTTTACTCCGGGAAAATCTTTCCTATCCTATTACTAACCACGAAAAGTCACATTAACGTGTGTACGAAGTCGCAGGCAACAGCTAGATTAATAATAAATGTCAGCGATACAGCTGCAGCATATCTAAATAAAACAAACTTTCAGCATCTCCAACTCACAGGATTATTGATGACAGTTTGAAATAGCTCGCCACCCTGTATGGACCGGTCCAGTCGTTGCCTGCCGCCAGGATATCGTTCCAGCAACAATGTATGGGTGAATAGGCCGCAAGTCTGCCGTGGTAGCACCATCACACCACGATGTCGGAACCCTCGACGTAATCTGTAACAAAATCAAACAAATTATTAAGTAAACAAACACGTCAATTACAAGCAAATTAGTAAATAAAAACACCATTACATTGAATGTAATAACACATTTACTTCGGAATGGGCTTTTAAAAGCCCTTATTTTATGAATTGTATTATTTGAACAAAAAAATACACTTTTACATTGGCGCCTTAAAGCCGCTCTACTGAATTTACCTTTTATAAAATATTGGTTAAGTGCGAATCGGACATGGATTATGGACTATTGCATTGGAGGTTTTTTAATTTTTCGCCACTAAAATATTACTTATTTTGTTGTTCGTAATATTGCAGTTTTAAAAACATAAAAATCAATGCCATTTTTCGTTGTTATTTTATAACTCAAGAACGGGCTCACCTATCTAAACCAAATGATTAGGCTTGGTTCAGAAAATTTAGTTGATTGTTTATGTGAAGTTTGCATAAAATCGGTAGAGCGGTTCTCATTCATCTCATTTTTTGTAACAAATGAATTCAATCAATTGCAACATTTTACTCCCTGTATTGGCCCGGACTCCTTTGCAGAATAGATCATCTGCCTTCCTGCCAGGCAGTTCGTAAAAAGCGAGCATAGGCTTACCGTCACTGACATCGTGACGTCTCACTAGGTGGTAGAGTTTTGCAGCGACTCACCCGGATTGGTACAACCGCCTTACCTATTCCGTGTTCCGGTTCGGATGGTAAGGTAGTCGGTAAACTTACTTTTGCTCGAGGCCTAACATCCCGGCCTCAGGTTGGCAACGCACCATTACCGCCTTTGGTGTCTCTAGGCGGCGGGAATTTCTTACCATCAGGAAATTTGTCTGCTTATTTGCCTTCCAATATCATAAAAAATGTATGAAGAGTGCCCCCGTCCCGCTATTTATTTATTTTTTATTACATAATCTTAAAGCGATTCGCAATATACCTACCTACCTATCAACGAACTATCGATTGTGTAGTCCCCTTTGTATGGGAATGAAGTAGCCGTGACATACGGAAGAACGTACAGGCGAACACGTCCTATCTAAGACGTCTTAACCCTCATAGGGTTTTGATAGTCGCCATTCAGCCATCGAACCCCAAAAAAGCGCCGCATTGGATGATGTGTAGATCATCAATAAATACCTACATCAACATATTCTGATAGATAAGACAAAAATAATTACTGCATATCTGAATAAATGAGCATCACCCAACATCCTGTATATCTAATACAAGATGTTGTATAAACTCAAATTTTCCCGGAAGTTTTTCTAAATGATGCCACCTTTTCAATGTTTTCTTCCGTATATACATGCTCGTATAAATCTGTATATACAGAAAACGCATTATTTTTATTTGACAGTCGTATAGATACTAAACAATCTAAAAATAGAAGGAAATTTAAACATAGAGGCACGGACCCCAGTTAAGGTCGGTAAGTTCTTGTATTAACAGTTGACACGCGGCCTTTACATATATGGCACCGCTTTCGTCTTTGACTGACATCTGCTACCCGCGTCTGTCGCAGACATCGGAAGCATTGGCGCGCCGACTTCGATGCACCTGCTCGGCTTTAACATATTACGTAGTAAACTCTAGCATATTTAAGGGAACCTGTAAGCATGGCTAATACTTATAGTAGTTAACTAGTTTATCCATATGGCCAATATTGGCTGAAGTTAAATAAAAAACTTGGCTTTAAAAAATGCAACACTTGAAACGATTTCTAATTGCAGAAAATCACAGACGGATCTTTGCCTTTGACACTCACTAGGCGGACCCAACGAGATAGATTTTCCATTCACGAACGGCCGCGTCAGCGATTGAAACTCTATTCCTGCAATCGATCCTTTCTTGTAGCTAACTTAGTAAGAACATTTGTACTTCAACGTTTTAATTGCTAAATGCTTCTAACCTTTCCTTTACACAAAGTGCACATGCAAATAAATATGAGATCACAAACAATGTAAACTCTAATCTCTTATGGCATAAGGAAGTGACGACTTTATCACCAGATGAATTTATATAGAATATATTATAATAACAGGCATAATAAATTCGTAGTTTAAATTACTGGATCATCAGCTAACTTCTACAGTCAATCGATTGATGTGGCTAGAGTGTTGAATCGGCTAGTCCATAGAGTACCAACAACCACAATTTATTTCTGGCGTTTTATAGATAGGCACATTGGTACTCATACTTGTGAAGCTCCGATTTGGATGTCAAGGTAGCAGTTAGTTACAAAAAACTGTGCAAGACGGTCAACATCCAGCCTCAGGGCAGCAGCTCACTGTAACGTCTTGTTTGTCTACAGGCTACGTTTCCATCCGTATGCTTATCTTCACAATAAATTTGATACACAATAAAAGTTTAGCGAAGATAGGTAGGGTGTTTCGAAATGATATGGCCGATCCAAATAAATGGACAATCGAAATATTTTCGAAACCTAATCACAGATGTCATGCACATTGGCAGTCCACAAACTCCACGAATAAGTGTAGATGGATGCGAACACGGTTTACAAAGAAAAATTCTAAAGTAACTATTTTTGTGTCTAAAGCTTTTCATCATCATCATCATCAGCCGGAGGACGCCTGCTGCTGGACATAGGCTTTTGAGTTTTTGAAGCTTTTAAGTCATCCTAATTCTTTTTCATAATACAAGACAGATAAGTAGTTCTTTTATGCGAATTACAATGTTTTTGTTGTATTTTCGCAGAATTAATTTGACAGGTGGCACTTTAATCTTTTAAATTCAGTCGCGTGACAAAAGGTAGCACTATATTCAAATACATGATCACCATCCGTTCATTTCGATAAAAGGGCCAGTTTTTTGTGTAGGTGAAATAGCCATTTTTTAGTGGTAAACAAGAGAAAAGAAGCGGCAACCATACTAACATCTCCAGATTATATTGTTCCTAAAAAGAAATAGCTAAAAAGGAGAGTAAGAGAAAAATAAGAATTACAAAGTAATGATCAATCAACTGCAGAGTAAATAGAAATAAAAGAACTGGTCAGTCTCTGTTCCTGATGTAAATATACATATACTTAATATATAATTGTATTAGATGTGGTGAAATTATTACGAGGCATTAAAACTGGAGATTGGCTTGACTGTCTTACGGCCAATGCTACTAATGTATCTCAAACTTATGGATTTCAAGCAATCTAGATAGCTGCGTATCCGCCGGCCAGTCCCATACCTAATTGCCATTTTTATCCAGTCCACAGATATGTTATTGGCAAGCGATAACATAAAAATAGATCAAAATATCAATCTTGGACAGGGAGTTTTGGATTAGGATTGATTATTAATATTGGCCGTTATTTATCATGTGTATTTTCATGAAAATTGTAATCCTTTTGATAATATATGTAATCCGTGTAGACCATGTGGTCTAAAGTTAAAGAAGAAACATAAAAAAAATTTGAAGAAATGTGTCACATGAAAGCGAAAAGCTAAAAGCTAAAGAAAAGGACAGGGAAGGAAAATAACCGCAAATATTATGGTCATCTTATCATGACTCATGTGGCCATCTTATATGCACGTCTCCGGTAAGGTGGCCGATTCTATATTTTTAGTTTTTCATCATTGGTTTATAAAAATCACTTCATGGATGATTACTATAATTGATCTCAATTTCCAAAGATACGTATTGTATCTTCTGCAAATAAAATAACTTTCAATAAATATCAAGTTTTTTCACTGCAGCTGCTGCACTGAAATTTGAAAAAAAAAATATGGCCATACCATCTTGAAATATTCTACATTAAATTATAGTCACGTCTGACGTTTATTAGTTTGGTGACGGCGTTAACGGTTTCGATTCCCGGGTAATTTGCCTGGGAGCGGATTAGTACCCGGTTGTGGATGGTTTTGTCGCCTATCATTTGGAAAGTACCTTTGGTTAATCGTGGATAGTCTAGTTGTACCTCTGCCTACTTGTGCAGGGATGCGGGAGTGAAGACACTTACTTTTTTATTAACATTGTTTTATAGTCGAAATAATACTGTCCTTAGGTGTCACGGTAAAGACAAAGACTCTCATTTTTACCGTTTTCGTGTTATATTTGCAGCAGTTAAAAAAGCACTCGTGCGAATGAGTGCTTACATTGATCATGTTTCCATTGGCGCCATGGTCATTATTCTAATGGGTTTTATAGGACTGCGACGTTGGAATGTCGAGAAATCAACTCTAATTAAGACCGTAACATTAGGAAGTCTACACAAATCAGTAAAGTTTATTTATTCACAAGTGTTAACATACAATTACGTTTTACGTGAAACTTATGCTGGTTTGAAACGCGTCCCCAACCTCCCGTAATGCTTAATATATAGCGACTGGCTGATAGAGGTTTTGCTCGGTATTTTTTTACAAAACGACGTTTTCTACAAATAAACATAGCTAGATCGATTCATCGCTCCCGAACCGCCCTGCATACTAAATTTTCGAAATTCAGATTATACAAAGATATAAATATAACATAAAAAAAGATACAATAACTGCTCGTTTAAAGATATTATATAAAATAGAAATTACAAATCTTACAACTTTTAGATAGATTTACAACGAAAAAATAGAACTGTGATTAGCAAATCTTCCGTATTATTTGATTTGAACTACTTGAAGGTTAATATTTAATTTGGAATCTAAACTATGTTTTATAAAAGTCGATCAATTTACTATAAAAAAAAACAGAAACTGTAAGGTTTGATTCACACGTACCACAAGCATATCACAACGTAGTGACAAAGTGTGGTTAAGCAATACTGCATGTGAACAGTGTTGCAGTAGTTTTATGCAGTTGCATTGTGATACCGACAAAATA
Organism: Calephelis nemesis; assembly: GCA_002245505.1. Lineage (NCBI taxonomy): Eukaryota > Metazoa > Arthropoda > Insecta > Lepidoptera > Riodinidae > Calephelis > Calephelis nemesis. The sequence continues at coordinate 154,389 of NJDD01005234.1, forward strand.
TGTACGTAGTATGTGGTTGCGATTCTGCAACGCAACTCACGAAAGCAGGTGGACACAACATTGGTTTAGAGAAACATGCCTTGACATTGTTAAGGTACTGATTACATTAGTTGTATGTTTACCACACTACTAACTAACAAGTAGACGTTATCACATAACACCCATAAAATGTAAATATATTGTTCATATTCAACACAAAGTTGCACCTGACCATATTGGTTGTGGTATATGTGAATCAAGCCTAATGTGAAAAATCTATCCGGTGTAGGTACTTAAGTAAGTAAACATGATTATTGCAGACGTCTTTAAAATGTAATTGTGTTTTACAAAAAATATAACATATCCACGTATTTCTCTACACTAACACGACATATTTCCACCATGCAACTGCATACTGAAATTATAACGTAATCAAAACCCGCACTGCTGGTTAATATAGATTTGTAAGTTTGAACTGCAGCAGTTTCAGACAGTTACTAAGGCAGTACTCTATATATTACTGGATCTAGCAAAGAATATTATATTTTATTACCTCACAGATCAACAATAACACCGCTATTTTATGATGGTAAAAAGTTGACAAGTGAAAGTAATGACTAGAAAACCGACTAAATGAATAAAAGCGAACTGAAGAATATAAAGTCAGGTTAACGTTCCTATTATCCTATATTAAACTAGCCATTTACCCGTGACTTCGTCAACTTAAAATAGTTCCGTTTTCATACAAACTTTCATCCCCAATTATAGTTCCTATTCCTTTAGGAGGTTAATTATTAAAAATAAGTTTTATGCGTATCAAATTTCATAAAAATTGGTTAAGGGGCTTAGCCATAAAAGAGCAGCAGACAGACAGACTTTCGGATTTTGTAATATTGCATATGGTATGGAAGTTTGGATATGGATTTACTTTGTACTGACATAACCACTGCAGATTCACAATGAACACCAGCGCTACTAGTTCATACACATTTGTAATATTGAACCATAGCAGCTGTGGACAGCTGTCCGCTGGTACTCTTCATGTCACTTGAGCTCAGACCGTTACATGATGTTTCATTACTGAAACCTTACCATGAGTTATATAGAGATTATAAATTACGTTCAGTTACTTACGTATCGAAATCTAAGCGCTTTTGGTCTTAAAATTTATTTATCTTAAATACAAGAAGAGGCGCTGTTCATATTTTACAAAATATACGAAAACTCTAGAGAGTATAGTGCCGTTAGCTCATGGTAAGAACTCTGCACTTTCTCGTACATATTACAATAGTAACTACTGCTTCTCAATGTCAGCAAGTTGACATCAAAATCGACGACGCGCCAAAGGTACAATGTTCTATTAAGTATTTAAAAATAATTGTATAAAATATATATCTAGCTGTTTAATTTGATTTCGATTCAATGTTACCACGAGCATATAAATAATTTCATTCGTCTCTATAGTCTAGCGGTCTAGGTGTTGGACTTGACTTCATAAGGTACCGGGTTTGATTCCCGGGTCGAGCAACAAAAAGAAAAATATAGTTTTTCCAATTTGTTAATAAAAATACTGTTGCTCAGGATTGGATGTGTGCCCGGTTTGGCGATAGGGTTACCACCTATCGCACTGTGGGACTTAGTATCTTCGGCTAGTAGTGGGTGCCCAGATTCTGCCTCTGCCTATATCTTCAGGGATATGGGAGTCAAGATACTTTTTTTTAATAATTATATGTTTACTTTGAGCTTATGAAGTTGTGACACAAAATCAAAATAGTTATTAACGATTCTTACAAAAACAAGATATAACTTTAAGTCATAATTTGCATATTAACTACATGACCAAACATAACGAAACAGTTAACAGACTCTGTCATAAAACCCTTGTAACAAACGTACAATCCGACTTGCGGTAAACAAAAACCGAACATCCTTCTACGAATATTGTATGAAACAAAACCACGCGATTAACTCATACATCAGAATTACTCTCCTGACCTGACAGATTTCCGCCACACAACTACTGAGATCATTTTGCAATTAGGACCAGCTCTAGTACTTCATACACATTTGTAATATTGAACTGAAGCAGCTGTAGACAGCTGTCCAGTGCGCTACGTACCACTTCATCGCACTATGTAACAGATGTATGTCTCTATTAAAATGGTACATAACGGATCTCCACAAAGTACGCATAGCGCGTCATTTAATAAAAAAGGCCACATTTTTTTCAGGTAGGGGGATGGAATACGTTTTTTCCAATTGAGTAAAACTCCGTACAATTTTTGAGAATCAATAGGCTCAAGAAATGTGTAAAAACATTAAGAGAGTTTTATTAATAACTCAATCATTGGCTGCTTATTAAGTCATATTGCAATATAATTCTTTTACATTGCAATTCTTTTATTTTAGTCAAAAAATAACAGAAAATTTCTTTAGGTAATGGCTTTTACTTTTATTTTTGCTGTAACATCATTGGTGTACTTAGAATAAAGAAATCAGTCTGCTTGTTTTCTAAATTATCAAAATACTACAAGTATTTGTAATAACTCATGTTGATCAAATAAATTTAATTATAATTGTCAAGTGCCAGATCATTTTTAATAATCTTTAAATCGTTTAGTTTATAACATAATGATAACTCATATCAAACTTTATTGAGTAAGTTCGTTTGATCACTCAACTGTTTAAGTTCAACACCAGGAAGTATTTTGATATAGAGGTATGCTCTATATGTTCTATATTATGTTTTAGTGTATCACCTTCCCACGAACCAGACATCGAACACGCTAGCCGTTTTGTTACAACAATATTTGTGCAAACCAACAAGCGTATAAGTGTAACATTTTGCCGAGCGTTTCCACGAGCGCGGGCGACGTGCGCGTGCGAGATGATTAATCTAATATTTCAATCTAATATTTGTCCTCTATTGAAAATATCAATTTTCCACCATCTTCTATTTCTAATTTTCTTTCTTCTTTTAATATAATTCATTAAAATAAATGCAGCACAGGCACCTTGTAGGTCAGACATTTCAAAGAACAATGAATATTACGCCGAGCATTTGCAGTAACGTTACATTACGTGGAAATGCTTTGGAAACTGAGCTTTTATCTGTATTGTACCATTCGTAAGAACTTTACATTACACAGAAGTGCTCGGTATCATGCTGTAGACTATTCTCACCTTAATCAAAACTGCAAAAACGAAATGGGAAATAGACCACAGTTAATTCCATTGTATTAAGCAAATATCTTGTTATTAAAATTTAAAGAACGTCACGAGAATGATACAAGAACGTTCTGCAGCGCACTTCAAGTCAACATTTCACACACAGGTTTTATCTCGGGTGTATTTAAATGGCGGAATAAACACACGTTGGTGTAAAAGAGGTTAAAAGAGTTCCTCCACTGAATATGTCTTGACTAACACACGTGTTTACTTAAAACGCTACCTTTTGTCGTGCTGTTCTTATATTTGTCTTGGACCTCACACAAGCATTCGGACCATGACATTTCGGTTTTAAACATATTTTATTTGACTTTTGTAATGAGTTACCGTAAACGAGACGTTTTGTGATATTTAGCACGAATAAGATAAAAATAAACTGACACATTCTATTTAAACTACGTCACCAAATTGTTATTTAATAGCCTAATTCTGGCCCTGATATAAAATACGAACACAGTTTATTACTAATTATAAAATACCTCCCTGCTTAACTTCATCTTTATAATTTAATACTTAATTAATAATATTGATATAAATAAATAATTCTACATCAAATTAACACAACTATACAGATTACAAAAAAATGAACTCAAATAAACTTAAATTTGGCGCAAAATATATGTAATCATTATTGTTATAGTCTCCTCAGAAAAAAAGGTAGTCTAGTAGACTAGATCTAGATCGCTTTGTTTGGCGATAAGGCCGCCTTTTGTGTACTAAAAACTATATATCATATGCTGTGGTTAATACATAATTGTACTTATTTTGTAGTAAGTTTATTTGTGCGCAATAAAGAGTTTATTCATTCATTGTTATCTAACAGCTGATTTAGCTGTCCGATCAATAATACAAAATTACAATACATATATTCTGCCGACCAAATGTCTAATGCTTGTTTAAAATATAAGATAACTAAAAAAAGAATCAACATTTCTCTCGGTCCCATTTAGAAAACAACTTTACCTATTTTGTAGTATTTATAGGGTTGCCATATATTTATAGTAGGTTGTTACGATTAACGACAATTTAAAACTATCAACTTTGACGGTAAGTTAGCGTTCAACAGTCACATTTTTCGGCACAAATTGATATAATTTCAAATGCAAATTACGTTTGCATTTTTTTTAATTTAACACGGACGCAGTCACAGGCAGCAGCTTTAATAGACAAAATATAATAGTGACAAAAAACCGAAAATGTACAAAATGTATCGTGACCAAAAAGTTTGTTCCGATAGAGACTGAATTAGGTAAGTCGAAATTTGGTAACAAAGTATTTCGTGGCGGAAATAATTGAAAACGGTTTAGGACTACTCCATCCAAATGGCTAATAAATTTTATTAAAACCCTTTTAAACTTTCAAACTGGCCACGATTGCGGGGGCTCGAGGACCGACGTAGATGGACAACTTTCCTCATACGGCCCTGTTGAATTTGTTTTTAACCCATATACCCCTAATACTGCTTCATAGTTTGTAGGGAAAAGGATGTATCACTCTTTCAAACTCAAGTTATAAGCTTTTGACTCCTGTTTATAATATTGTACAACTTTAATTTATATGGTTTACTTAATTTTGATTATTTAGTTAATCGCCTCAGCGGTCTAGGATTTGATCTCTGAATTGCGCAACTCAAAAGTGAATATTTTCAATTTTCGATTAAACTAACGTCCGGGAAATGGTCGGTTTGGTAACAGGTTTCAAGTTGTGTTTTGTAAGTTGGTTTTTTATAATTAAATTTTGCCAGTTATAATTAAAATAAATAAATATGTATGTAAATAAATGTGTGTCGCCTCTATGGTCTAATTCTTCTTATTGTAAAGTCATTGTCACTATCGTTTCTGGGGACTATACCTATCGCGACACAACACTGGCTATATCCCTACACTTTACGAGATATTTCGTATATTTAGCCCGACACTGACCAACAATTGGATCCCACGTCTGGGCCAACTTAAAGCCGTCTTCCCTATAGTAATTATTTGGCGTGTCCCGAATTTCAATAGCTTAACGTACTAGACGAGGAATGTAGTGGGATTCGGCAGAAACTATTTGTGGTTTATGGAGTTCTATCCAATGGTTGGTGGACGAATCTAAACGATGTTCAGCTACAGCAGAGTTCTGAGGGTCATTTTTCCTAATTGCAAGCGTACTATTTCAACACGAATTAAAACGCATATCAGCATGCTCTTTTAATACGTGTTGAAATAGTACGCTTAGTTTGTCCTACGTACAGACTACCACAGTTGCAATTAAACTTATAGACACCTGGACACTGTATAGTATGCTATCTCTAGGTGAACGAAGATAGGCTGCAATTTTCGTTTGGGCCGAAAACATAGCTTTTTTTATATTGTATTTTCATTTTACATTTCATTTATACGATACAACTTACATACTTACATAATACAAATTTATTTGAAGCTTCTGTTTCTATAAACAAAAAGAAATTTAAGAGTAAAAACATTGGGACAGTTTGTGGATGAATCAAACAATAACAACACCCTTCATAAAGTCCTATTTCCCAGAAATGCTTCCGAATAATTGCAACTTTTTCACGATTTTCGTTTGTCCAACCAAGCTCCTGACCTCCCCCTTATACACTAGTAAAATGATATCAATATAATCAGATAGCTTCAGTTGATAGCTTTTACAAGTGTTAGTTATTTATTTTGTTTTAAAACAATAGGCTTTGACCTAATTGCCAAAACGTTACCGTCATATGTACAAAAAAACATGTAAAAATATCCGCTTGGAAGTTTGTCACGGTCGAATGCATTTGGTAACAATTTTATACTAATCGAATTATCCCTTGACAATTTCAAATAAATTGAATTCCGAAGCGCGATGGTTCGACAAGCGAGGATTACTTTAATTAAATAATTATTAAACGTGCCATCTGCGCCACCATTTCGTATCAGCAAAAGTTGGCTGTGTTGGACGAAGACAATATCATAATATTAAGAAATAATTTTACTTGTAATACTTTTAGTGATTTTTTACAGCAAGTCTGGGTGTAATGACGGAACCCCAGGGAAATCGAGGATCACAAAGATTTTTTGTGTATTCAGGTGACAATACTGATATCCAAGTCGTTTTTTTTTGCACTTTTAAAATTGTTAATTATTGGTACATTGTACCTACTCTAATATTGATCAATGTATGCATGTGTAGTAAAAATTCTTGTTATTAGATATTTTTAAATAGTCTCCTCATAAGTGAATGTTGAGAAGATAAACAATTAAATCGCAGTAAAACTGCAAAACCGATTTTAATTTCAATATGTAAATCATTTACATACATATAAAGTAAGTATTTTCATCGATTTCTCTGGGATTTTATCATCACATTCAGACTTGATGGAAATGGAATCAACTCGAAAGTACGCTCTATAAAATTAAAAGAAAATCGGTTCAGAAATAAGGAGAAATCGATTAACATAGATAAAAAAATACAGAAGTCGAATGTATACCTAACCTTCTCCTTTTTATTAAGTCGGTTAAAAAAACGTATGACTTAGACCCGAGTTTACCAACAGATGGTTCTATTTTAATCAGTCGGTCATATCGTAAACGACGTTTTATATTGAATTTACTGTTCACCATAGACTAAACATTGGTTATGTGTCTTAAGCGACTGTTTAACTTAAACTTGCTAGCCGAGGTGGTTTAACCATTGGCTATCTTGTCATCTGTTAGAATTTGCTTGCAGCTGCTATCGATATTTTTCAAATCTCGATATCACTTCTGTTAGATTTTTTTATTACATTATAAAAAACTGATAAATTTACAGATTTAGTTTTATTACTGGTTTATTATATGTACTTACCTACCTTTTATTACACTTGTGTACTAGATCAATTTCATTGTTGATACCTATTTTAATAGCGTTTAAGTTTAGGTCGTTTTTTCGTAATTAATAAAGTTTTAGTTACGTTTCCTTTTATCTTACATTGCGAATTAAATTAAACAAGGTGAATTTTACAGCAAATCATTACAAATTCCCACAAGAATATCAAATCAGATACCTAACCTATACTAGACAACAAACAACAATAATGGTCTACCGACAAATTTAAAAATAGGAGATTTATGTTAGGTTTTGAAGTCCATAAAGAAATGTACAATTTTGTTGTTACGCTAATAATTCTGTAACATGTTATTCTCGACGCAATTCTACTCTGAATAGTGACATCCTTAAATAGTAGTATTATACGACCTGACGCATCTGGCGCTAAGATGTGTTAAAGATTAATAAACGCTTGCTTAGTTAAAAGATGTGTTGAAATTGTTTGTGAACACCAAAAAATCGCTAAGGGTTTAAATAACTGTTAAGTGTTAAATCGATGGTTAACTAAACGTTGGTTATTTTCTAATTGGTGAACTCAGCCCTTAGACCCGAGTTCACCAACAGATGGTTATATTTTAATCGATCGGTTATATCGTAAA
>NJDD01005235.1:0-20677 GCA_002245505.1 Calephelis nemesis
ATTGAATAAAGATTAAGAGCGTCAATAGAACACGCTATCGGTGAAACGCAACTACTTAATTTGATCATGTTTCTACCGACAACGCATAAATATACACAACTTACTATTACACTTTTTACTACAGATTTGCATTGTTTCTAAGTTAATCTGTAACTTACACATATCAGTCGGTACAAAGATTTCGATATTCTCAAACATCATTAATCTTGTATGCGTTGGACTTAAAGCTTTGATTCTATACATGCGATTAATATTTACGTAATTGCTCACTTTTCTTACAAATCTGCCAACAACTACGTTAGATGTATCCGTTGCGTGCGTGCGTGCGTTGTCCTTGTGCGTGTTCGATCCATTTGTGTTTGACACAACACGTCTGTTGTTTGTTGCGTCAGTGATTAGACGTACCCGAGCCGTAACCAGTCACGTTCGATTGACCCGCCGCGTTTGCGCGACCCGTTATATTAAATTCGCTTCTAGGTGACTAAATCCCTCGCGTCTGTTCGACCCCTCAAATTGACGTGACCGCTAAGTGCCTTGCCGCGACTGCGCGACCCGTTATGTCAAATGTATTTGTTGCTTGCAGATGAATAAACCCCTCGCGTCTTAGCGACCCCTCACTTGAGCAAGAGGCATGTCGTGTATTGGCTTACCCTTCAATTTAGAGTGTCCGTTATATCCAAAAGATACTGTTGTCTAAGAAAACTGTACGATTCCGTTACCGTCTATGTCGAGCACTGCTAACGCACAACCGTCGAATATTTGAATCCTCTGACATCGCTGTTACTGCACCGTCTAAGATATATTCGTTTTCTGAGCCATCTATAAGCATGATATATTTAGACTGGATCCATTCCCCTGAAACTGAAAAATAATCACAAAAGCATGTGTCCACAAGAACTTCTCTTGATAGGCTTTCAGTGAAAGTATATACATCGTATGCTGCATTTGTGCCTCACAGGGAAAACGTTGATTTTAAAAAAAAAAAACACGTTATTATCATATTTTATTGTGTCTATATCTTCTTATATATAAAATTCTCGTGTCAATGTTCGTTCCCGTACTGCTCCGAAACGGCTTGACTGATTATCATGAAATTTCGTGAGCATATTGAGTAGGTCTGAGAATTGGCCGACATCTATCTTCATTTCCCTAAGTGACAAGGATGACTCACCCAAATATATATTTTTTACTAAAATCACATTTAAAAAAGTAGCAGAACAACGTCTGCCGGGTCAGCTAGTTGTGATATATAAAGAGGTTCGATGGTCAAGCAAGAACTCTCAATTGCAGACTTTGCCTCAGCCTCGTCTATTGCTATGGGAATATAGTTTAATGTAAAAAAAACGTTTATATTAGCCAAGAAAATAATATCAATACAATCGGTGGAGGCGAGCTGTATTGGTGCAGCAAGATTGTTTTTATTCCTTATACTAGCACAGTATACATCCCTTTTTTGTTCTTGCCGTGCTTGCTTGCATGACATTAAAAAAATCTGAACAGCATATGCAATTGATGTTTACAAATCTCGTTTGCTAGATCTTTGAAATCGATAAAAAAAAACTACCATAATCATTCGATGAAAATTGCTGCTTAATATCTGAGCAGAGTTTCAACATTTTTGTATTTGCCTTAGTAGGTTCATACTTTTAAATTGTCTTTTTTTCTTTTGCTAAAAATATATCGTTCTATTAAAAACACAGTTTAAATTATTCCTGCCGTTCATATTTATCCGCTTTAAAATTTTTTTTTGAAGTACCATTGATCATGTAGATTGCATTTTAACAATGTTTAAAATTCGAGGTATATGAAAATTAGTTTCAATCGTTTTTGAAAAACAAAAATTGGAACTCCTCTGTGATTTTATATATTTCACTTTCTTTAGTTAGGCTAAACAGTACACTTTCATATCGAAAACACAGTTAAATTAATCTAGTTATTCATTTTTATCCGTTTTTACGATTTTTCAAAAGTACCTACATGATTTCATATTTTTGTATATTTTTTTGCAATTTCGCGTATGCTGTTCTAATGTCAGTAGTCAAAGTGATTATGTAACGGACAACCATGATGTTCTAACGAACTGTTCTATTTAGAAAAATGATTGAGTTGAAAACTAAATAAAGAACAAATGATTTTGCACACAATCGCAACATTGCTAATCGCCGTTAACTTTCAACTAAATCGTTAGCAAATGTATAAATTTAAAATCCGTTAATTGTTCAAATTATTGTAACTTTTACTTGTCTAGTTTTTTGAAACTATTATTTCAATGAAAAATAATGTACCAGACTAATAATTGTAATACATTTTAAATAAAACTTAGTCTCTTAAATTTGAAATAACGTACCATGATTACAATTTCTTTAAAAACGAAAAATAACCTTTACGTGGACGTAAGATCTTTAAACCGAGGTAGATTTTTAGCCCGGCTATGTCCCACTTTCTGAACTGTTAAAGACTCATCTATAACATATATTCAACTCACATTATCACAACTGAACATTTTAGGCTTACCTTAGCACACTTAATTAGACACTGTCTCACGCATTACACAAATGTTAGACCCTTAGTCCTAAGGTCCCAATCTGTAAGACCCTTCTTGCTTCCCGATGTCGGTAGACTACTAGTGTTCTTTGTTCACGATCCAACACGTAATGGCCGCCTCCGATATGGATCACTTATATTTATAGGTATCAACTCATAATGACAGCGGTGTTGCCATTATGAGAATTCATGTTTCTAACACATGTATGCCAAAAATGTTTCTAGCAGCTCTTTGCTAGAAAAGCAAAGGACGTGTTCTTAATTTGGTATCAAAATCATTTAAATCAGGCGAGTTTCCCATAGAAAAACGAGGAGGAGATCATAAAAGCAATTTATATATAGATACACAGACATCGGTACATACGTTCATTCAAAAATTACAGTGTTCAGAACCACACTACTGCCGCAGCCAATCTTCTGTACGCAAATATTTACCTTGTGAGCTTAATATTCGGAAGTTATACAAAATGTGTACAACATAAAAATGTGTAAATATATCTTCGTGCCCAACACCAGCAAAAGAGTCCTATTTTCGACACATTGTAATACTAAGTACAATATTGGATTTGGTAGTCCTCAAACGGATATGTGCTCTACATGCATACAGTTGTTAGAAGAAATAAAACTAGAAAAAGACGAAAAAAAGAAAGATCTATACAGAATCGAAAAGAGAGTGCATAGCTTGAGGGCAAAGGTTTTTTATGCATTACATAAGTAATGCATTAAAACGACCGAAGAGGAGAGAGCAAAAATATTATCGTATGATTGCCAAAAAAATATGAATCTTACCAAAGTTCCAGACCAATCATGCTACTACAGCAGACAATTCTACTTATTTAATTTCACAATTGTAGAAGGCACGTCTAAGGCTCCACTTAATGCAAACAACGTTTTTGCTTATGTGTGGACAGAAAATACATACGCTAAAAATTCCAACACTATAGCTCGGCAATATACCACCATCTCAACAATTGCGATATTGCAAACATTAACACTTTAAGATTAATTTCAGATGGCTGCGGTGGTCAAAATAAAAATACCACCGTAATCGCAATGTGCGCTAAGTGGCATTTAGAAAATTCCTCAATAAAAAGCATCGAACTTGTGTTTTCGGTTTCTTGCCACTCACATCTTCCTGCTGACCGTGTCTTTGGAAATAGTGAGAAACATTTTAGAAAAATGGATACAATAGTCGAGTCGAAACAATATTTGGATATTATTTCACAGCAGGATACTATTGTGAAAGTAGGCAAAGACTTTCCTGTGTACAATTTAAAAAATCAAGCTGATAACATTTCAAAACCTCCTAATGGAAAGTGCAATTTGCACAATGCAAAAGGTTTTTCATAAAGCGATCAAAGCGAGTCGGAAATGTGTTCGTTCGGTCAAAGAAATTTTATAAGACTCAAACTGGGAAGTTTGAAAATGTATGCAAGCAAGGCAAAATCATGAATATGATTGCTCCTGATGTGTTACAACCAAAGATACCAGTAAAAGTCTTAAAAAAAGAGATGTAAAAAAACTACTTACCAATCATTTTGGAGAAAATTGGCAGGATTTAGAGACCTTACGGTTTTATTCTAATATTATTAACACAGCAGAAACTGAATCTGACCAAGGTAATGAAACGGAAGATGTTTTAGAATGTGAACCTAATATTAATAACGAGGCTCCGCTTTTAATCGTGTAGATAGTAATTTGAAAAAGCATTCGATTTTTATTGATGTTTTATTTTATTTTATCTTTGCCCCTGAATTCGACCCTGTGTAACATGTTGGTATCAAAGTTGGTTACGTCCTGATTTTTTGGTAACAAACTTGGTAACAAACGTCCAGTATTTGGGAACCAATGTGGTTACGTCCGACAGTTATTTAACATTTTTTAACTTTCTGATATAGTAAAGACAGGGGTAGTGGTTTGAATTAAATCGGATAATTATTTTCAATTTATTTAAGCTAAATAAGTAGTACAAAAGCAATCGTAGCATAAATAAAACAATATTTTTACATACTGTAAAATTATACTCGGAGGACATAACCAAAATTGATTCTATATGATATGATATTATGGGAAATTTAAAATTACTACTGTGCGCCTATTAATAAAACAGCTACCGGGTTTAATTATACTATAATAGTCTCTTAAATTGTCATCTTTTCTAGATTGTCTATATTGAGCATGCTATGATGGGTGCTTGCTGCTTGACTGAACGCTAAAATGTTTTCTAACCTTACTAATTCTAAGTGTCAATCGCCTACGTTTTCTGTAATTATAATTAACGCTGCAGTGCACGATTTTTTTTTATTTCGCTCCAAAAAATATATGTCAGAAATGTGGTTCTTATTCTTGGAAAAATAATGAAAAAAATCGTAATTCAATGTAAACCAAGATAAAAGTTATTTTTAGTATGTCTCACCATGCATTGTCTTTCTAAACCCGAATTTAGTAGAATGAAGATATATAAATGAAACAAACTAGTAACTGTGGTTAATATAACCCTTTAGTTCGCAGGAAAAAAATTGCAGTTTCTTAATTTTTTCTTTTTAGGCTGTTTATTTATAGTCAAAATGGCCCTAAAAAATGTTTGAAAAAATGTCACTTATATAATTTTTAAGAAAACATATGTTGTTCAGGTACAACATTGCGAAACATTGTAGAAACTAGATGCCGGAATATATGTTGTAGACTACCAACATTGCGGTTTGAAAGGAGAGTTAAAATAAAAAAATGCAATATACAGAAATAAAATGTTTATTGAAAAAATACACAAAATCAGCTTTCTTTGGAATAATTATCGGTATTGAGAAAGAGTAAACTAAAGTATCAACTAAACGTTAACATGGTAATAATAGTAACAATTTCTCTTTTCCAGCATACACAGTCTAAGGTTACACTTATTGCAGAAGATGCTGGTATAACCTTTTTTGCAATACTTGCACCTCCCTTGAGATACAAATGTTTGTAAATGACCAACATTATCATACCGAACAGAATCTGGTGGTCGTGGAGCAACGGGGGCCTTAATTTTTTTAGCCGCTTCACTTTGCTTTGAATTTGTTTGCCGAATTCTATTTTTTTTAAGCAGTTCTGTTACTAGTTGAATCCGAAATTTTTTGAGTGTTAGTGGTTTCTTGATGGTTTTACAATCCCTTCTATAAAGCAGCCAGGAATTATTGACGCATATGTCAAGTGCTTGAGCAAATAAGGTCATATACCATCGTTTTGTTCTAAAGTTAGAGCGATACAATGACACCAACATGTCAGCCAAATCTACACCACCCATGTGTGCATTGTATTGCTTCACAATCTGTGGACAATCTACGTCCACCCTGGATTTAGTTTCTTTCGAGTAACGTTTTATTTTCTCTATAGGGTTCGAGTCAACAAAAGAGCTTGCTAAAGTGACTACTTTATTGTCAAACCACGTAACCACAGCAAGCTTTTTATCATTACAGACAACCTGTTGGTTGGCACCTCGGCCCTTCTTTGCAAGTGCTTTATCAGACAGTAATATCTCTTGACAGCCTCTCAGTCGGTTACCTCTGATTGTTCCCAAGCTGAAAATGCCATATTCGTTGCGTAAGTGATGGATAAGCTCGAGGGATGTAAAAAAAATATCAAAGTAAACAATTGCTGGTTTTTCCTCTATAGTCTTGCAAAGAGCTATGACAACTTTAGCTCCAAGACCTAGGCTATTTTCGTAATCCGTAAAGTGGCGGTTCCTGAATGTATCTTCACCGGCATATGGGATGAAGTCATAAATTATACCGGAGACTCCTGCTCGGACAAATATCTTAAATCCCCATTTCTTGGGTTTCTTTGGTAAATATTGGCGCCTACTTCCTGCTCTTGTGCCTTTGTAAGGAACCATCATCTCATCCACACTGTAGCGGCCTTCTTGCTTGAGAAGTAAACAATTCTTTCGAATTATTTCGAGGATTGGTCGCACTTTAAAATAACGGTCGTCATTCGTGTCAGTGTTATCAACAAAGTGAAGAAATCTTCTTATCTTTTCATATTTTTTAGCGTCATAACATCGGCAATTGCAGGGAACCTCAACGCTTGGCTCCAATAGTCACGGTAAGCGGATAACTTGACCACACCTATCAAAAGAGTTATGCCTATAAAATCACTTATGTCATCTATAGTAACGTTTATAATTTTCGAAACATCTGTTTATACCGAATAGAGATTCGTGTTTTCTCTGATGAGATCCGTTATATCGTCAGAGAAAAATTGCTGGAAATAATCAATTGGGCTTTTCAGACCTACATCAAAAGGAGGATTAGATTGCGGTAAATCTATTATTGCTATCTATTATTGTTGAAGTTCATGTGTTTTCGTACCAACTTCTTCACTCTTTTCGTTTGAAGCCTAGGTTCTATTTATTGCTTTTCTCTTTGACCGAGTTGTGGCTGCTGGTGAGCTAGGCAAAGGCGAAATGGAGGATACTGAATTTAGTATTTTTCTCTCTGGCAACACTTGATCTGTCAAAAGCAATCTCAATCAGCTGTGCTAATTTTATTAAAATAAATTGAAAAATAGTGTAATTCTTCAATAAAATCGTGAAAAATTAAAGCGTAATCATCCATAGTTAAAGTGATAAATACAATCTTGTTGTGAAGTGCTTAAAAAAGTAAAATATTTTAAAGTCTGACACTGTCAACTGACCGTTACTCGTTCCTTTGTAAAGTTTAAATTTTTATTTTAAAGTTGGAGCTATAGTTGAATTTTAATAATAATCGAAATGAATTCAACCTTTGCAAATGTTGATTTTAAAAAAGGAAGACTTGAGCACCATCACCATGAGAAAAAAGAACAAGGCAATGTCGACCGAGTCGGTAATGTCATTCGAAACATCTACCTCGAATTATCTAGTTAGAAGTTTACCGGACCTGTCTACTTTAAGCGACAACCAGATGAAAGATCTACATGAAGAAATCAACTTATTAAAATGCCAATTAGAAAGTGCTCATCGAGAAATAGAAAACCTGATCCTAGAGAAAAACTCCTTAAGAAAAGTCAATGAGGAGCAGAGTAAGAATATCTCGGTATTAAAACAACTAGCTTCGCATACACCGTCAAATAAAACAACTCCGCGAAAGAGTATTAAAGGTTCTACCCCTAAGAATAAAGTGATAGAATCATTAAAAAGGCAAAATAGTGATAATAGAAATATGTGTGTTAATCTATTTTCTCAAGTTAGTCAGCTCCAAGACCTCCAAATTTCATCTCGAAAGGTAGCTGACTCTCAATCTGGTAAATGTGTACCCATAAAAACAAGTTCAATAACTGTATCTCCCAAACATCATAGAAAATCAACTAAAGAAAGGATTGTAATTTTGAGCGACCAAAGAGTACGTGGTTTGTCCACCAAACTCTTAGGATACAATAAATACTCTGTCCAATCAATGGTTAAACCCAATGCTAATTCATCGAAATTAACATATACTTTTAAAGATTTTTCAGGTTTAAGCAGCAGAGATTATGCTATTATAGCAGTTGGCTCCAACGACTGGGATCCTTACTCGGTATTTACAAATGTTAGTAACATATTAGATAAGTTAAGTAAGTGCAAACAAGTGTTTTTACTTAAAATTTTGCATAATCAGTACTTAAATGTAGCACTTCTAAACCAAAACTTGAAGTTAATTGCTAATCAATATAATAATTGTACCTTTTTAGAAATGGATAATAGTAGAGAACAATATGGACATTATACACACAAGATGTACATTGAGTGTTTATCTAATAAATTAAAAACTGAGATAGATTATCAGGAATATAAAAATAAATTCTTATCTTTTCCTAATAGTAAAATTGTGAAATTAAGTAAGCCAAACTTAAATAAAAATTTAGAAAAACCAAATATTACATTTGATGAATACAAACAAAATCTAGAAAATTTAGTGTTGAATAGAATAAATTCAAGCTTGACATCTAATAGTTTTAAAAAAGGGACTATACCCTATTATTTCAGTTCAAAGAAAGAAATTTTTCAGAAACGGATAGAACTGAAAATAGTTCGTAATACTACAGTAAAAAAAGGTACTATACCATACAACTTCCGACAACAAACATGTAATAAATCATTAAATATAAATAATAATCAGCTTTTTCATTAATAAATTTAGATTACTGCATCAAAACATTGCTGGTGCATTAAATAAACGTGATTATCTTCAAGCAGCTGTTAGTGAACTCAGAGATTCTCTAGGTAAAGTACATGTTATTTGTCTTTTGAAACATTTTTAAAGCAAGGTTCTGAACAAAATTTTAAACTTGATGGATACTATACAGCTTCTTATTTCTCGCGCAATGACCAGCGTCGTGGTGGCACCTGTATATTAGTTTGCAAAGAACTTCATTTTAAAACTCTTTATTTACAAATGCACATACCATACTCTTTTGAATGCTGTGCAGTGGAGATAATAAACTATAAATTAATAGTAATATGTATATATAGTACTCCTAGTTCAAATGTAGATATCTTTCTTAATAGTTTGGAATTATTATTAGAAAAAATTATGAAAAATTCTCAAAAGAAATTTGTTTTATGTGGAGATTGGAATATAGACCTTTTACAATCTACCCATACTCATAAGAATTTAATAAACATTTTAGAAAATAATAATTTATGTCAACATATTTTGAAACCTACAAGGAAACTTGCATTTTTAGATGTAATTGCTAGCAATTTAGATAATGTTTGCTCTGACACTCATATTCTTGGTTTATCTGACCATGAAACAGCACAAAGTATACAAGTAGACATAAAAACAGTTTCATTTTGTAAACCAAAGCGTACCTTTTGGTTTGAAACAAAGCGTATATTTGGACAAGAAAATATTAATAAGTTCTATGAATGTCTGTCATCTTAAGTTTTAATGAAATTCTTACTTGTGATAATTGTGAAGAGGCTTTTAATGAGTTTCATGATACCTTTATATTATTTTATGAATTATGTTATCCAAAAATTCAAATTAGGGTGTCAAACAAGCCAATAAAAAACAAATGGCTGTCTAAAGTTCTTTTAAAATGTTGTAAAGTAAAATGTCAGTTATATTTAAATTATCGTTATTCCCAATTTAACAAAAAGGGAAATAAGACAAGTTACTTACGCTATAAAAAGTTATTATCTAAATGTATACTAGAATCACAGAAACAGGCATCGTTAAAATATATTGAACAGTCTTCTAATAAAAATAGAGCTTCATGGGATATAATGAAAAGTACATTTCAAAATAAAATATCTGAAGAAGAAATAGAACAAATTAAAATAAATACCTCAGTATACACTGATGCTCAAGTCATTTGTAATCATTTCAACAAGTTCTTTATAAATCAAACTAAATCTTGTTATAAAAATCAGGATTGTTCTACAAATAGCATAAAATCTTATCATTTGTCTAATCATAGTAAAACTATGTTTTTGACATCAGTTGATGAGCATGATTTAGTTAAGGTTATACATAATTTGAAAAACACCAGAGCACCTGGCTATGACAATATAAGCACAATAATATTAAAGAATGTTGCCAGGGTGATATCATAGCCTCTTTCTCATATAATTAATTTATCATTTTTAGAAGGAAAATATCCTGATCGTTTAAAAAAGTCTATTGTCAAGCCATTATTTAAAATAGGGAATAGGTGTGACATGAACAATTACAGACCAATAACTTTAATTCCAGTAATTTCTAAGATTTTTGAAAAAATAATGTATGACAAATTATACAGTTATCTACTTCAGTTTGATTTATTAAAAAATAATCAATACGGATTTAGAAAAGAAAGGTCTACAGTTTATGCTTGTTTTGACTTAGTTAAAAAAGTAACAGAATGCCTAAATAGTAAAAAGTTTCCCCTTGCTGTATTTTTAAATATGAGTAAAGCATTTGATTTTGTATCACATAAAATTTTGTTAACGAAACTTAAGAGATATGGTATTAGAGGTAATTCATTACAATGGTTTAAAAGCTATTTAGAGAATAGAAAGCAATGTGTTGAGATTTCAAAAATAAGTGGAAACAGCAAGAAAGTATATACTTCAAGTTATATTTTTAATGTCTGTGGTGTACCACAAGGTAGTGTTTTAGGGCCATTACTTTTCATAATTTACATAAATGATTTACCTAATGCTATCAATCATTATTCAATTTTGTTTGCTGATGATACTACACTTCTCATCAAAAGCAAAAATAAAAACGATTTATTGGAAGAAACAAGTAAAACTTTGACTAATGTGACAGAATGTTTAAATGAAAACAATCTAAAAATAAATGTTACGAAGACAAAATTTGTTGAATTTCAAACACATTATAGAGATACTAAAAAATTAAATGTTATTTTAAATAATACTACTATTGAGAATGTAGATTGTACTAAATTCCTAGGAATAAAAATCGATAAATTTTGTAACTGGAAATCGCATATTGATTTACTTTGAAATAAAATCGATAGGTTTGTATATGTGTTGAGAAGAATTAGAGAAGTGTCAGGATTAAAGGCATCTCTGTTAGCTTATCACGGGTATGTTTCTTCCGATTTGCATTAAGGTATTCCTATTTGGGGGAATTCTGTAGAATTAACTAGAATCTTTAGAGTTCAGAAGAAGTGTATACGTGCAATATGTAGTGTCAATCAATTACATTCATGCAAGCCACTTTTTAAGTCACTTAAAATTTTGCCTTTGCCTTGTTTATATATATTAGCTATATGTGTATTTGTAAAAAAACATCATCATTTGTTCCATACGAATGCTGAAGTGCTAGGTTTGTCACATTTTAGAAATAGTGAAAAACTAAATGTGCCTAACCAAAAACTCAACATTTACAAAAATAATGTGTATTGCATGTCCATTCGTATATACAACCAAACTCCAGATAATCTTAAATCACTTCCATTAAGCAGATTTCGAAAAAAGGTATTCAACTTACTTTTAGAGAAAAATTATTATAGTGTCAAAGATTTTCTTGCAGATAAGAATAAATAATATAGTATTTCTAATATGATTAATTTAATTGCAGAATGTCGGGTGCGCAGGAGTTTGTTTCGCCGTTTCTTCTCCTGTCTGGCTAGGTTTGGAAACGGTGGTAGTTTACGGTAGACAGGGATAAATTAATTTACATTCTAAAAATTATATCTATCTGATTATATAATAAATACAAAATACAGTGTGTTGTAGATTGTAACTAAATAATTAAAATTAGTAATTTGATTAAAAACTATTAAATATTTGCACACCATCAGTTGGTAGAATATGTTGAAACGCTTAAATAATTTTGTAACATCTTTGTAACACTCATATTCCGCAAATAAATATTTTTTCTTTTTCTTTTCTTTTCTGTGAAAGGAAGTTGTTCTTGTGGTCGACCGGTTGGGAACATTTCGTGGATCACAGGCGACAGTGGAATAGTTTCTTCGTCTGATAATTCTAGATTGGAGCAAGCTGGTTTATGCGGATGATCTTCATTGTCAGAATAAATATCTAACTCATTTAGAGAAGACGGATACGATCTCGGTTCTGAACTGTTGATGTTATACTATCATTTCTATCGTCATTTTCATTTAAATGCTGGATTATGACTTCATCGTCAGAAGCGCTACTACTGTCATCCGAAGGTGCATTTACAGGTGGTACAAGTGCCATAATCGTATGTGTTCGTTGCCATTTTGGCTTAATCTGAAGCAAGCATAACCAAAAAACATGCAAAACCACACTCAAAGCAGAACAATAAAAACAATCGTAAATAAAAATACCAAATAAAAGATTTTTGTTACACTACGGAACCCTAAATACATTCACTCATATAGTTAATGATAACAAGCAGCCCAAAAACGTTTAAAATATCACAGTTAGTAAAAGGTCAGTGTTGTTCAGAATCGACATAAAATACAAGCAGTGCTTCACAGGCAATAGAGCGGTGTTGTTTCTGAACGACATACAGAATGCTCGTTACTTTTCTGAGTACGCCGCAGTGTTGGTCACAAACAACATAGCATTTACACGGCTTATAATTTGAATGTTTGTGGATCAAGTGAGCTGTTTTTTCATAAGTCAATAAAATGGTTATTTACAAAGGGTTCTATGATGCATAATTCCCATGAACTAAATTAAAACGTTCGAAATTGAATATTATTTACCTTGCATCCGTGCATGACTGCTGTCCTCGACGCCATCTTGCCAGAAAGAGAGAGAAAGCTTTTGCGCAAGTTAATAGAAACGTTTTTTTAGGTTGCGTTTTGTTTCTGCTAAAAATCTTTGTAAAAAAATCTATAAACATAACAGCAGAAAATGAACAATATTTTTTTGTTGAACGACATTCAGGTTCAACACTGCGAATTAAAGGGTTATTGAAGAAAATGAATGTTTTACAAAAGTCTAATCAGTCTTAATATTAGGAACTTTCAACCAAAATAGTTATACATTAGAAAAATAGAGCATTTATAAAAATCACACTAACACAAAGTGAAAACCAACAATTACAACATTATTTATGGAACGAAATAAAACAGTTCTTCTCCTTATTCAGAAAATGGCACTTGCATTTTTGCCTGTTAGAATTAGTTATTCTAGCTGCGGGGCCCGTGATTTTGTTTTAAATACCGTTTATAAAACATAAATTGGTTAACTCTTGCCCGAATTCATTTTTTACGTAGGCTAAAATTATCTGGTCACAGATACGAATGAATCTAGTTAGAATGTTAAGGTTCCCGTCGAACTCGGGTACTGGGCGAAGTGCCTTATAGATAGTATCGGGGTCCATTGTTGAATTTATTTTTTTATTTCCTACGCTTATGTTGCTACAATTCAAAGAAACGTTTAAATCTACGGTGCTATAGCTATATACACTTGATTCGGAGCGATTGGGGTCTCCGTTTAAATTGTCAATTAATCTACAATTACTCGAGTTTACGTTTGACTCGTCTAAGTTTCTATAACTATCTATTGTGCTTGATTTCTGAATCTGCTTGATGAGACAGATCCTTCACCTGTATTTATAGGATGAAAAATGGTGAGAAAATGGATTGACAAAACAAATAGAAAATATGTTCAAAGTACTTACATGAATCTTGGGCCTTCTTTGCACGGATAGCTACTACAAATCAGGAATCTTTTTACTTTGTTCAGGCTATTCTATTTGGTCATCTTGGAACATAAATTCGTCATCTAAAAGCATTTTTATTATCAAGTCCTGCATGTTGCCATATTCACTCTCATTATCCAGAATAAGAGAAGTATCACTTTCGTCAGATTAATATTGTTTTTTGTAATAGCTCTACTTTTTTTCGCATACTTTTTCATAGACTTTGTTTTTGTAGCTAAAAGGTTTTTTCTGATAGCTTTCTTCTTAATTTTTGTAAGTCTTTCTTTTTTTGTTATTTGTTGCAGTCTCATATCATTGTTGTTAAATTATTGTCATTTTTTTGTCTTAGCTTTCACTTGTTCAGTTTTTATTTTCACTTGAGGGATGCTGTATGTTTTTGCAGCTGCATATTCACTTAATGTCCTGAACGGACTGCTTGTACAGCTTCTTGTAATTTTTCTTTAGTATAGGATGATTTCTTTGTTTTTCTTTTATAGTTTCTAACCATTATGCAAGAAACATCACTCACCTTCGATTCGCAGACGATATCGTGGTCATGGCGGAAGCGCTGGAAAACTTGAGCAATATGCTTGGTGACCTCGATAGAGTTTTCCAACAGGTGGGTCTTAGGATGATGAACTTGGACAAGACAAAAGTCATATTCAACGTTCATGTTGCACCTATACCAGTTCACGTTGGGAGCTTAATTCTTGAAGTTGTTGATCAGTATGTGTAGGGTAAGGAGGGGGAATGACGCTCACTTAAGGAAAACATTATGTATTTTTAAAATTATTTATTATAAATGAAAATTATGAATCGTAATAAAGTCTTTAATTATAGATTAATCGACAATGTAACAAAAGCTTATATCTTTGACCTATTTCTAGTAAAGAAACATTAAAAAAAAACTGGTTTGAGTGGTATTGCCCCTGACATTGGGTAATGCCGCTCAGGGTCCGGGGTAATGCCGCTCAAACATGCATCTTGGAGTATATCAAGTTAGACACATTATAATTAAATAAAATGTTAATAAGATCAACGTCATACAATAAAAGTAAAGTCTACAATCACAAATTAGCATCATTATCTCTATTTGTACGTTATATTAGCCTTTTTAATTTACTTTCAGTCATCAATGTCTAATGAACTTACATTATGATAGTCAGATTTAGTTATTATTAGCGGTTAGACAAATTAGAAATGGTTTTATTTTTCTTCACATAAATCACAAGTGTATTGATGTGGTGAATCCCACCCTGAACATAAAGCGTGAGACCACAGTCCACAGAGAGTGCAACGATACCATAACTCGTTATTCTTACCGAAATCTTTACAAATAATACATTGATTGTAATTATCATCATCCACATTCATTTCGTCGTTGCTATCATCATCGCAAACATGCTCTTCATCTTCACTCTCTGACGAACTTTCTTGTAAAATTTTTCTTTTGTATGATTTTTGTTGCTTAAGTTTGTTCTTCTCTTTGACAACTTTTTTTGGTTTTGTTTTTGTATCTTTTTCAGTCTTATTGAGTTTCATATTTTTTTTTCTTTCTTTATCCTCTAAAATAACTTTTAAAGGAGTCGCAGTCAGCATGGTAGCATGTTGTTTTCGCCGTCTTTGACTTGGCTTTGAAAATGGTGCAATAGTTGGTGTCTTTGCTATTGTAGCAAAGGATACCGGAGTTGTATGGCCACCAGCAAGTTCTTGGTAACAAGTAACTGCCAAAACGGATTCAGAGCATAGATCCCTGTTTGATGGACCTGGCAAAGGAGATGTATGTCCTGAAATTATGCCCATACCTCCAGACTGCGCATCTTCATTGTTCTGGACATTTGGATCTTGATTTTCAGTTATTTGTTCCGATTCTGGTGCCATCAGCGATACTGTCAAAAAATCTTGATCAGTGAAAATATTTGGGTTAAGTGGGCATCTTCCCGTGGCTCGAAATCCAGATTCTGCTTTACTTATATTCGTAACCTGTACGTATGCTTTATTGAAAAGACCTGCAACTTCGTACGGAGTTATTTTTTCCATCAAATGTGTCTTTTTTGAATGACTAAATTGTTGCTAATCTCGCGATTTTATGCAACTTCACCGAGCTTTAGAAAAATGTGTCTTCATGTGCCTGTTACACTCATGCCTATAAGCAGCTTTCAGCGGCCCATAAAAAGACACATCTAGCGGCTGCGTTCTGTGTGAAATGTGTGGAGGATTGGAAAACATTGTGATGTAGTTTTCCTTGCAAAAATTAAAAGCTGAAAGGGAAATGTGACTACTGTGATTATCCAGAATTAACAACACAGGCGATTCTTTGGTAGGTTTAGCAAATGCTGCAAAATTTTTGAGCCATGTTACAAGTAATTCTTCGTTTATCCAGCCATTTTTAGAGTTTGTGTATAATGCTCCAACCGGGCCATCTTTTCCCTATAAAGTCGTCATTCTCTGCCTGGCTAAAATAAACATGGGTGGTATGAAGTTTCCTGCTACACTCATCGCACACATGACTGTAATGTTGCTCCCTCGTTCGCCGCTTGTAACAGACCCAACTCTTCTTTTTCCTTTTTCAGCAAGCACCTCCCCTGGGTCTGTCACCGTGGTGATACCAGTTTCATCAGCGTTGTAAATATATATACATACATACATATGAAGATATGTATTTAAATATTATTAGGAATAAACTTGTGTTTTTCCATTAAGTCGCCAAGTTGATCATAGAAATGTGTAATTTCTTCTTTGTTGAAAGCAGAAATTCTATTAAAGCTTGTGGCTTCAGCTTTGCTTATAGAAACTGAAGGATTGCGTTTCATAAAGGCGTGCACCCAATCCAATCCAGCTGTTTTGCTGTTTTTATCTTTTTCTGACGTTTTCTTGGCATATCTACAACAATAAAAAAATAAATCACTAAGGAGGTAATGGCGCTCGGGCACAGATTACTTAATAGTTACTACGTAACAGATAAATCACTCCAAGGAAAAATGACAATACCTACTGCTATAATAACCTACTCCCTCTAGTAGCTAGACGTTGCAAGCCAAAATGAACCAAAGCTTACGAACATAAAGTTGACTTTGCTCTGTAGATGCGCGCCGCCACGTGCTCAGCGTAGATTGTCAGGGCTGTCACTTTCGATATATATGTCAGTACGTATTTGCAGTAAACTTCATAATTGAAAGAAAAAGAATTTCTTCTGTTTTAACATGTTTTATGTTGATGTAATGTTTAATGATTTTTTTGCCTTGGCGAAATTCTCGGTTATTAAACTTAATTGTGGAAAATATTCTGAACCGTATAAATAATTTAAGTAGGTATTTTTGTGGGAAACAAGGGCAAGGGGAGTTAAAAGGAATATTTTTTAAAAGATTAGGGAGCTTGCGACCGGGTTTTTGTCTCATGTTAATTTCAAAATTTTTAACAAATGTGATTTCTAGATTTTTTACATAATCGTAAAAGGAATCTGAAGGTACTTTTAAACTTCCATAAAAGGACGATGTTTTGTTGAAATTTTTTAAAATGAATGAACATTCTCGATTCATCGACATTAGGAATATTATTTAATTCTGAGGTGAACTCTGGGCAGGTATGCTTCTTACTGCATTTATAAAGTAAGTATCCGGATATGTATACTAAAGCATTTTCAGTAGGCAAGTCGAAACGATAGTCTGTTTCACCATTTAAAGCGACTGCTGAAGGTGCAGTACGACGGCGGGTAGGTTCTCTGGGTGTAGACCTATCAAAAAATCAATTTGTTTTTGAAGTAGTTTACAAACGTCTTCTTCACAGTTTGTGTTTGGGGAGTTCTTCAAACACAGAAACAGTTTTGAAAAAGCTCTCTGAAACTGAGTCGCCGTAGGATCGCGGCAGTTTCCCCCCTGCTGTCTCACGGTGCCAAAAAAGTTTTCAAGACTATCCTGATTAAGACGTCTTGTAAAAACGTAATTAAATCCTTCTTTTTTCATATCATTGCATAGCATTTTTATGGATCGGATAGTTATTTGTAAATTTTTAAATGTTTTTATCCTGTTTGTATTATCAGCACCTTTTTTGGAATCGATGGCTCTTAAATGTGTGAATGTTGTTATAGCATCTTCTAACACATCGAGTTGGTATTTTTTGAACGAAAAAGCTCTTTGAAATTTACATGTGGCATTGACTGAACTTGAATTTAAAACATCGAACAAATTGTTCATTTTCTCTACAAATTCTGCCGTTGGTCTTGCTTCTTCAGGTAGACTTTTGAGACGTATAAGGGCGTTCAATGCGGAATAAACGTAGTGACTGAATACCTGTGCGGCATATTTGAACCTCATCTTTTGAAAATTGTTGGGTTTAATGTTAGCTTCAGTGATTCTTGGAATGAGCTTTAAATTTTTTTCTTGCTGTTGTGAAAATAGTTCTTCAATATGTTTCCAAGATATTTTCTTATCATCGTATACAAAATCGTTTGTCAACAGATTGTTTCGGATACATTTTAACAAATGCGGGGCGTCAAAAATGTAGTATTTTTTTTACCATTTAAGAAAAAGTAAGGCTTTTCTTTCGTTATATTTTTGACCTGTTTGGCATACTTGTCAAAGTTTGATCCTTGATCGGACACAATCGCCTTAACGTCAATCCCTATATTTGAAAGTTTCAAAATGATTTCATCCAGCCAGAGTTCCAATCTTTCGTAATGCTTTGGCGATCCTAGGAATGAATATGCTATAGCATATTCATTCCTAGGATCGCCAAAGCTGTTGCTTCCAGTTGACTTTAATGCCTCGGAACAAAACCACACAAGCATGAGAAGCTATTTCAGGTGTTACTTCACCATTAATGTTATGGAGACCAATCATTTCGTCTCTTCTAGTGTCATAATGTAAATGTCGTTTGATGACCATTTCATCTATACACAGAGTGCAATATCTGGCTTTTTGGTCAAAGATTTCATCTTCGCAGACAAAAATCCAAGGTACGGTCCTCAATCACAGGTGGAATAACCATTTGAAATCTGTGAAGCGTACTTTCACTAGGCAGCGATAAAAAATACTTTAAACTTCTGTATGTCTGCGGACTGGAAAAATGAAAATTCAGTGCAAATAACTTAAACTCTGGGGTGTAACGGTTCCCTTTGCATCTACTTTTTAAACTGCTTTGCCACTTTACTAGCTTGCAAAATCGTTTTGTTACTTCATCCTCAGTTTAGAAAGAAAACCGCTCAAACTTTTCTGAGTCCTTGGATTGAACTTCATTTTTGATTTTATCCAATTCATTTTGAAGTCTTCTTTTTTGAGGTTGGACTCTTTTAATTCTTTAATTAATTTTCTTTTTCTCGGCGTGTTGGATGACAGAGCTTCGGTGGTCTGTACTGATTCAGATTTGGTATCAGCATTTTTAACGGTGACAGCGGATATGATGTTGACAATTGAATACTTGGTTTGTGTAGTGGTTTCCTTTGTTTTAGGTTCATTGCTGTAGTTAGATATTGTAGGCTGAGACGACGACGGGAGGGATAATGTAGGTAATGCCTTAGGTAATAATTTAGGTGTATATTTAATTACAGATGGGTCAAAATGCAGCGAACATATGAAATGCGATCTTGTTTTCGTTTCCGGTCTTGCTAGATCTGGTTTCCTTATCAGTTCTGTCCAAGTTTTGCGCCTGAAATAAAATATTTTTTTACATTTAAAATACCTTCATCCCAAAAAAATAATCAATAAAAAAATTATATGTAGTGTAACAATCATAGACAATTTATTATTATCTATGATCAGTCTGAAGAAAAAAGAAAACTGTCATGTTAGAGGGAGGACTCGAGACATACTACACAGGACTGAAATAAATGTTACAACAAGATACTTTTATCATTGAAAATCCGTCAACATCCCCAAGTACGAACGTTACATGGTGTCAGAAGAAACAAGATAAAGAAAAGAAACAATAAAAATGGCTGATGCGGTAAATATTTTCACGAACACACTCAAACCAATTCAACGTAGTGGTAACCATTTCGAAAAATGGCGTGCGTGGAAGCAAATATTTAACATTTTCTCTGAAGCTAACGAACTAAACAAATTACCAACTAACAGACAAATAGCAATCTTTTTAAATCTAATTGGTGATGAAGGTTTAGAAATATACAATTCCTTTAACATCCCAGAAAAAAATACGGAAACGTTGGAGTCCATTTTGTCAAAGTTCGACACGAAATTCCATCCATGTAAGAACACAACATTTGAAAGATACCAGTTTTTTACACGAGTACAAAATCACGAAGAAAGCTTAGATGAATACGTCACGGTACTAAACAACATTTCAAAAAACTGTGCATTCGAACATTTAAGAGAATCCTGTAAAAGACATGTTCATCATTGGAATAAGAAGCACAAAAATTAAAGAACAATTACTAACACAAGAAACAAAGAATATGAATCAAGCAGTTCAACATGCTAAAACCTTAGAGTTAGCACAAGAAAGGTCATGCAGATTATCAAAATCCAATGAAAATGAAGAAGATGTCCAACTCGTCAAAAATCTTCAGAAGTCAAGGTCAACAGAAAGAAGATCCCAGTCATCAAGTCGTCAAATCAACCAGTCAAGACAAAGAAGTCAAAGTCCAGGTTATAGTCGACACGTTTCTTTTTCAGCAAATTTCAGGTCCAAGATGTGTGGAAAATGTGGTCAAAAACACAAACATAAATGCCCAGCAAAGGGAAAAATATGTAACAATTGTAAAAAACCAAACCATTTCTCAAAATATTGTTTTTTCAAAATTAAATCTCCAAAACAAAATGTAAGTACATTAAGTTTAGACAATATATCTGAAAAAAGTCAACATTTTACTATTTCGGCTGTAGAAAATTTAAAATTAAATAAGCAAAATAACTGTTCAAATTGGCAAATAAATATTAACTGTCAAGGATTTATCCTTACTTGCCAAATTGACACAGGTGCAGACATAAATGTGATATCGTTACAAACTCTTAAACAGTTGGAAAAAACAATCAAATCAAATATTCCAATATTAGAAAGTAATAACAGAATATTTTCATTCTCAGGTC
>NJDD01005236.1:21528-32847 GCA_002245505.1 Calephelis nemesis
TTCCTGCAAAAGAATGAGATGGATATATATTTGTGTCTCTCACCTGTCGTTTTTTCCGTTGCACCCCTTTTGAAATCACAGCTATTCTAAAGAAGTTTCACTTCAAAAACCGGACCACACGTAGCATGAAGACTAGATGTCTAGTTGTTACGTAGTAATTCCTAAACGCATTTTTCAATTGTTTTTGCAGGCTGATCGCCTTACGACAAAAGAAATTTAAACGCATCCTTGACTAAACTCTGTCAAAAATTAACATCCAACTAATAACATGCGACGTTTGGTTGAGAATTTATTTTTTAGTATCTTCACGCCCATATCCCCGAAGGGGTAGGTAGAGGCACAACCAGGTCACCCACGAC
Source organism: Calephelis nemesis (assembly GCA_002245505.1). Taxonomy (NCBI): domain Eukaryota; kingdom Metazoa; phylum Arthropoda; class Insecta; order Lepidoptera; family Riodinidae; genus Calephelis; species Calephelis nemesis. Next base: position 21,888 of record NJDD01005236.1, read on the forward strand.
TAGCCGAAGACACTAAGTCCCACATTTACTTAGGAACCCACACACATTCCCACAATTTATTTTTTAGGATTAAATAAAATATGATTTGTGTTTATTTTACTGTAGTAAGACAGTAAATGTTTAACAAAAACATCTGGCACATATTTGTCCTTATAAATACGTAAACATCTAAAGTGACAAAAGAAAAAAAAAGAAGTTGATATCCATTTAAAAAATATTGACTACACTACAATACGATCAGACGCCCATCCGAGCTCTTGTGTCCAAACCGAAGCCGAGTTTAGCATAACACTTTTTAACACAAAATCAAACTAATATTATAAAGAGGAAAACTTTGTTTGTTTGTTTGTTTGTTTGGTTGTAATGAATAGGCTCAAAAACTCCTGGACCGATTTTAAAAATTCTTTCACCATTCGAAAGCTACATTATCCACGAGTGACCATAGGCTTTGTTTCATCCAAATCGGTATAGTAGAAGCCAAGTTACGCAGGCGAAGCTGCGTGAAACTGCTAGTGTAATATAAAAATATCACTACGGCCTGTCTGTACTCTGTGGTCTGTATCTATTATGTTTTCGTAAATGTATGACTTACGTGAGCACTTTTGTTCCGTAATTGCTGTTGTTGCAAGATAACGATATTGCATACACAGAATGGTGTCAATGTAATCGGTACGTCCACGGTACGTATGGCGGTTAACTAGAGCACAATTGTTGTTGTTGTTTTTGTTGTTGTACAGTTTATATTATGTACCTCATTCTAAATATTTACTTCCAATATATTATACATACAAACATATCTTTACACCAAGTCTCTCACGAGTTGGGCAGATGCTATGGAGTGGTAAATGTTGATTGCGATAAGTAAATTAAAAAAAGTGTCGGGTTGAATGACGAAATCATGATTATGAAAAATCTGCAGAGGTTTGCGACCAATTGCTCGTTTATTGTTTTAAATTAGCAATCGGCAATAGAAACGCGATAGAATTCCATGTATTAATTATAGAATTAAGTAAACAAACGTATGTTTTAACCCCGACGAAAAAAGGGGTGGTGTGGGTTTGTCGTGTCTGCCTGTACAAATTGTTTTTTGGAAGGCTGACGTAATTGAGATAGTTCTTAGCTGCATTACATTTATGTTTAGAGCTCTTACACACAAGCGGCATGTCACCAACAGCATAGGTAACTGCAGTCGGCGGCAGTCGTCAACGACTGCAGTTATCTATGTCATTGGTGACATGCCGCAACTTTTAGGTAGAAAAAACCTCTTTGCTACACAAGTTGTTATGGAATATTAAGAAAATTACGCAAAAATAACAATAAAAACTTACATGTATTGCAACTAACATAACCATGACCATTAATGCAGCTACCAAAATCTAAACAAAACCGCATCGAAATCAGTCCATCCATTTAAAACTTCTGACGCCACATGTGAGATACCCATGGAGAGTGGGGGGAGAGAGGGAGAGAGAGACAGAGACGCCAACATTTTTTGTCAGGGGTTAAAATATTATAATATCATATTTGAGATACGTATAGATTTACATAAACATGAGATGTACAACTCAAGGGAAACGTCATTGACATCTGGCCAACTTGGCATTGACATTGTGTGTACGTTTACCACGACATTAACATACGCAAACATTTTACAATTGTTCGAAACAAACGTGACTTAATATGTGCAACGTAAGCAAGTAATAAGCAAAATGTGATACAAAATAGCTTAGCTTTCAAGTAGGACCATTTTGCCACCTATCACATTGTATTACTTAGTGTCTTCGGCTAGTCGTAGGTGCACCCACGACTAGCCTCTGCCAACCCCTGCGGGGATATGGGCGTGAAAATACCATTTTTGTGTGAGAGGTCAGTAAAAAAAACACATGGCTTTACTGCTGGTAAGACATAACAGTGGCCATCCTGTAATAATAAAAAATTCAATGTAATTAGATTAAAACACAAACTTTCGCACATAATCAGCATTCTGTGGCGTTTTTTTGACACCGATCTGTAGAAACCAAAAACAACGTTTAAGATTCATTTATTGCAACTGAAACATATAATCGGATCAAACTGCAAGTTCTCAATTTAATTGTAGTAAAATATGAGCACTTCGAAAACCATAACAAGAGGAAAGTTAGCATTGGCCACTGTGATGTACAAGTACAATTGAGTTAAGCGTGGACACAGCGATGAATAAAAATAATATGCTTATGTAGGCGCGAAGAAGTTATACCTACTTGAAAAAAATATTAAAAAATCTATAACAAAAAATACATAAATCGCACTTGTACATATCTAAGTCACGTGTGTGAATTTAATATAAAATAGTATCTTCACACCCATATCCTCGAAGAGGTATAAAATAAATGTTTCATAAGAAAAAACAGATTTTACGTGAAAACATTATTTACGACAAAACTAAGTGATCTTCATACAGCCCTGAATAACATAAACCGCAATATTACATTTTCATAATATTTAATTTTAATGTACTTATAAAGCGGTCCGAACATTTTTTATTCTATATGATCTTTGAAACCCATAACACATAAAATCTTACCAAAATATAGCAGTTACCAAAGCAGGGATGCAAACACGAGGACACACAGCAAATGTCGACTTTGAGTCATCAAGTCCCAATCACCAAACCGGTATTATATTTCTTTATATGTACCTTCATGAATTGTTATTTACTCCGCGAAACGCAATTGAATTAACAAAGTCAATTAAATCAAAGTAAGACATCGACTTGGCGATTTGAAAAAGCAATTATGCACCCAGCGCCGTTTAGCACGACTAACCAATGCGTTTCCAGCAAGGATACCGGTTGCCAAAAAAACATTTCTTCATTTATTATTATTATTAGTCGAGGATAACTTGTAACAATGCGTCAAAATATAGTAATTGACAGACCACGATTGACGGAAACCAAACAAAAACGCGAGGTTACATAACACTTGATAATCATGGTACGCCAAAAACATCGCGCCTTGACATTGGCTCGTCAAGTCCAAACTCCATGACACCTAGTCCTCCGATCATCCATTCCGCTGTTATCTAATTAACGACGCGTCAGATGTTATCTTTTCGCAGTACCTGAGCATGACAAACGCAAACGGGGTGAATGACTGAATGAATAAAGTAGATGCTAGAAAACAACTTTGTTAAGGTCATCAATGAAAGGAACAGGCGGCATGCACATCAAATAGATAGACTTTATTCGAAATGTGTGCAGAACCAGAACCATTTGTATCATGGATAGAGGCAAAAATATTACAAAATTAAATGATCTCGAAGCCCATTTCATTAGTACGACATTTTACATCCTGCGTAATAAGTTACTCAATTGATTGAATGTATTTTGGGTATGAAAATTTGTAGACAACTATGAGCGTCTTTTATCATTATTCATTATAATGACCCCTAACCATGGTAGGTAAGTAAGCATGGCGTCTATGATGCAGACACACTGATGTAGAAGAAGCCTATTCACTCTTGCTGGAAATATTTCCAGATCAGAATTAAGAGAAATAGACAATGTTAGAGGATTGAACGCACATAGAAATGTTACGTACACACTCAACCAACTGAGTCACCACGCTAAAAATCTATAAATCCAAAGTTCTGCTAATAATTTCTTACAGCTCAGGTCGATAGATGAGTGCCATAAATTACAAAGTTCTCATCGTCATACTATTACTTATAGAAACCAATGGTAAATTACTGGTGCATTTTATTTTACAATAAAATAAAATGACTCATTGACCGGCAGAAACGTAAACACTTGGTGACATTATAAGGTAGAGTCTTGCAACGACTCTCACGGACTATAACGTAAACTTACGCAAGAGCCTTGATGTCCAAACGTCTGACTGGAAACGCACTTTTATCACATTTGGTAGGTTTTTTTGGATAGCTAATGTGTTGTTAGCCTCGCGGTTTTTACACACTTGTTGTTGGATTGTTTTTGACTGATGCATGCATGATGATGATGATGATCCGACTAACATTTACGTAACATAGAGTCGCGTGACATTGTCGCGAAGCTCCACGAATGGTAATATACGGTACATGCAATTTATACTTTTCATCACTCATGAAAGGATGGAACAATTTCATAAAAAATGTAAATTTTGCCAGGGGAAGGTTCTAATAAAAAAAATTGTTTAATCTCAACATAAAATTTTAGAAAACTTTAAGCAAATATCAACTTTGCATAGCTATCATCTGATTGACATAACTGTCAATTATCGACGTTATTAATAAATCTACTGGTAATCCTTGATAACGATTTCACCATGACATGATATTGTTCTAGTATTCATCCATTTAATTAGTCGAATAAAATCAGATTATTGTGTGGCAACAAAACACTTCAAAAATTCCTTCTCACGGGTAAAACGGTATCGACGCAGACGCACGCGCACACTGATAAGGTCAACGTGCCACTATCCATCTCTTTCCACTGGCCCAGTTTGTAAAATAAGAATGAGCGAGAAGAGGATATGCAAATGAACTGCTATAAAATCGTCCGTTCGACTTACTGTGCCGAGTCGTCGTGATTGATTAGATGCACCTTTTTTGTACAAGCGGCCGTTTCAGGGTTCCATTGTCAAAAACGCTAAGCGATTTTTTGTAATATATTTTACAATATCCAACATTGACATTTGGGAGAACTAAATTAATTTAATACCATAAAACACTTACACTTTTCCATATAATATAAGATTACCAATTTCGCTTACTCCAGAAGCCCCCGTATACCTATTGTTGATCCGGTCCTCTATGTAGGATAGACCATTTGCCTTCCTGTCTGGCAGCTTGTAAGTGGAGTGCCTAGCCATAACACCTTGGCGACAGGACAGTAAGGGTATATACGCTGTCTATAGGTTACGGAATGACTTGCCGTCAAGATAGCCGCAAGCATTTTCGCTGATTTATCTCATAAAATAATCTCAATCAAAAATTATGGTAAGCAAATCAATACAAATCTTGTTATATGCAATAATAATTGACTTAAATTTCTTGAACGACAAACCGGCAAAATCTAAAGCAAGAATGAATAGGCCTTTTCTAACTTCATGTGCCTGTAAATTACACCTACCCTCATGAGAGTTAATTAGTTATTATAAAAAGCTATCCACCAGAACAATATACTCCTTCATCCCAAGAGAGATAAAAGTGCACCGTTTCCGGGTTTGCTTTATTAAATACTGTTTTTTAGTACGTAAAGCAAAAGTTTTTTTAAATGCGTTTACGGTTGACAACGTCCATGTAATGATTTGTTCAATGGTGTTAATCTTAAATAATCAATTTCAGTATTTAATCCCTTTAATGAAGGCCATCTTTTTTTCTTTTCAAGGGCATCTTCATTTCATTTCAAAAATCTTGTGCCTTGAGATTGACTTTGTCCTTTGAATCATTTTAGAAGAGTTAGGATAGAATATATACCTGCTATCGTGGGCACTTTAAATCCTTTGAAGGATTTGAATCCTATGAATTATAATAGTACATTATACCTTAAATGATAGTTTTGAAACGAAATCAGACTGCTTGTTTTCCATATGTATAAAAACAGCAGTTACAGAACCCTCCATGCACAGCCGAGACTCGTAAATGGCCACTTTTTTGTGTCGGGTGGCTTTTTAGAATTCATACTGATTCATACGGTCTGAGCTATTCCATTGTTTGCTGGAACATCTCGTGACGACAATGGATCGCCTTTACTGAAAACTGGAAAGTAATAAATAGCTCGTAATCGTAAAGTGGATGTCTTATTTTATATTACCCAAAGGCGAAATACGGTTTAACTTCATTAACGACTTAAATCTTATATAATATGTAATAGCCCAGGCTAGTTAGCCCCAAAATTACTGATCAAGGTTACACAAATTCGCATAGAGCTGAAAATTGTCAAATAATACCCATTCCAAAAACATCTAACATAACAATTATATCTGACAAGTTATATAAACGAAAATTTTAAGTGAAATGGATAGCAAAGACGTTTCTAATCTCAAGGTATAGACGATTCATTATTCATTACTACATAGTATAAAATAAGGTCGCTTCCTCTGCCCCTATGTCCCTTTGTTTGCTTTTAATTAACGCAACGGATTTTGATGCGGTTTTTTATTAGATAAAGTGATCGAATAGGAAGGTTTTAATGTATATTTTATAACCGTGCGAAGCCGGGGCGGGCCGCTAGTTAATTATATATTCATTTTTGCTTTAAGTTCTTCCACAGCAAGCAGTTCTATGAAGAATGCGATAGAAAGTTACAATAAACGAACTGAAGATTTTTGCTCTGATGAAGCCTAGATAAATTTCCATCACTTCTAGATGTTTTTGTGACAAGACTGGGCCATTAACTGACAAACTACAATAAAATTGTAAGTGTCCTGCACAAGTTTATTATAATTTTAGATAAAGGTAAAATTAAAAACACGAATAATGGAAAAATAATAGCATAAAAATAAAAGAAAAACGCAAACGATTATTAAAGGAGGGTGAAATGAAAAATTGCGGTTCCACATAACATTGTCTAGCCGAGGCTGTGAGCGCTGGCGACTGGGCCCTTTGAGGTCTGCAGCTAGACAACAACCATGCTTTTAATGTAATTAGTCTCCTTTAGCTCGCGCTCAGGTAGGCAATTTTTCCTTATAATAAGCACTGGGAAATTATTTTTCTTCTACTTATGTGTTTTTAAAGTCGTGGTAAAAATTTAACATGTTTTTATAACTACGAGAATATCACCTTATAATAACATTGACTGTCGGTTTGGATTGGATTTATCACTCGAATAACTGACTGCTGATGGGCAGGTGGGTTTTTGAATGGCGTTTTAAATTAGTCAATGTAGTAAATGTAGAAAATGTTGATTGTCCACCTACTATGGACAGAGAATCTAGACATAGTGGCAGGCACCAATTAATTGCTACAAAGGGAAGTAGAAGAGAGGCGGTTAGGAGGAGGACTATATTTAGCAGTGGACGGAAAAATGACAATAGATCTAGTCGTGGTAGTTGTGGCGAATGTGGTGGTGGTAGTGATATAGATGAAGATGGTAGAGATCGTAATGATGACGATAACAATCAACACTCTGCTGCTAGGATGTCACGATGTTGAAATGTATAGTAGGTATAAGATCAAATTCTTGAAGTTGAATGTTTACGCTTGAAGTAAAAAAGAACTCCGAATAAACAACACAGCAAAGAATAACAATACCACTTGTGTAATTTGCCAAACCATTAATTATGGTATTTTTGATAAAAGTAATTTGGAAGTAAAGGTTAAAAAAGAATTCAATTTGGAAAGACAAGGGCCAAATGCACCCTTTTATAAAATGCAGTAAGTAACTATTAAATTATTTTTGCATAAAATGTCTCAATATCAGTATATAACGGTCACTTCCTAATTTAAATATAGATATTTAAAAAAGAAGTATTACTAATTAATTTAAATTATTTTTCTATTTTGGCAGTCTACGACGCTATGAATTATACAAAAACTTTTTCGTCTGCTTTGAATCGATAATTTTATTTTACTAGTCTGAAGTTAGCTGAAATTTGAAAGTAAAAATATTCAACATGTCATTTTGATTCAAATAAAAACGTGATTAGAAAGAAAGAAAAGGAAACCAGATTTGAATTAAATGAACTAAATATGCTTGTAAGTATATTTTCTTTTAGACTTACCACTCAAAATTTATACTCAAAAAACATTTTCACCACGAGATTCTGAAAATTTAAATTATCTCAGGAATATTTCGGAGTATGCATTTCTTGATTGCATTATTATCTACTGGTGCCTATCTTTATTTTTTCGATTTTCGAAAAAAAAAATAACTTGTCATATCTCTTAAAAAAAAAACGAAAATTTTTAAAAATGAAAAAAGGCGTTTGTTTAATTTTTAATTATCTAATGGCGCCTATATTTTTTTTAATTTTTATTTTTTTTTTAAAAAATAATTAATTAAATTAATTTTTAATTTTTTTACATTGTCATATGAACTTAAAAAATAATTTTAGTAACAAAAACTAAAATGACATGCTTTCCTGTTATATTTATCAAAATGTGATCCATTTTATTTCTTCTGGATTTTTTATCAGTTTATTAATATGACAAGTTAATCATAAAATTAATAAAAATGAAATTATTTAAAAAAAATGAATAATTTAATTTGTTTTTATATTTTTCTTTATTTTCTACAAACAATATCTTCAAATAAACATGAATTACACACAGACATTTTGGTAAATTTTTAAATGTTTTTATTCATATTTGTGCGCTTGGAAGAAATTAACTCGTTATTAACTCAAGTAAAGTATGTTTAATGTCAATGTGATAAATAAATCTTTATAACGTAGTATTTCGTAAATTGATAAATAATGATTTATTATTATGTATTTGTGCCAGTGGGTTTTTTTGTCTATCGATAAAATTTGTTAAAAATGAAATTTGTTGTCAATAATTGTATTTAACATGACTTATTAAAGTATGCTAAAAATTTCAATGAAATCGGAGATAATCCTATCAATAATAAGCCATTACATTTAAAAGTTTACCAACATTTCGGTGTGTAATGTATGTTTATTTGAAGTCATATCGAAAGTTAATGTATTTTTTGTAGGAAATAAAGAAAAATATCATTAAAAAATATAAAAATAAAGTAAATTAAAAAAACCACTGGCAAATACATAATACAAATACATAATAATAAATCATTATCAATTTACGAAATACTATGTTATAAAAATTTATTTATCACATTGACATTAAACATACTTTACTTGAGTTAATAACTAGTTAATTTCTTCCTAGCGCACAAATATGAATAAAAACATTTAAAAATTTACCAAAATGTCTGTGTGTAATTCATGTTTATTTGAAGATATATCAAAGAAGTTAACGTATTGTTTGTAGAAAATAAAGAAAAATATAAAAACAAATTAAACTATTCATTTTTTTTAAATAATTTCATTTTTATTAATTTTATGATTAACTTGTCATATTAATAAACTGATAAAAAATCCAGAAGAAATAAAATGGATCACATTTTGATAAATATAACAGGAAAGCATGTCATTTTAGTTTTTGTTAATAAAATTATTTTTTAAGTTCATATGACATTTTTAATTACATATTTATACGGGATACTCACGATCTACTTCAACTCTAAGTATACTTAGCAAAGGGTTGAATTTTGCACCGACGCCTGAGTATATTCCTTATGAGAAAATTATCGGGAATGTGGAGGAGGTTATAACACGGAATAAAATACCATCAAATGACGCCGAGTTACTAAGACAGGAAGTTTCTATGATTCTTAGGCACTGTGACCCCCCCTGCTCAAATATTACTGCAGAAGAAAGGCAATCAATTTTTGATTTAAGGCAAAATAAAAATATTATTGTCTTAAAGGCTGACAAAGGAAATGCGACGGTCATCCTCAATAGTACCGACTACGATACCAAAATTAAAAACTTGTTGAGTGATGATTTAACATATAAAAAAGTTGATCAAGATCCCACTAATAAGGTGATGCGTCAGACAAGGAAGTTGATTCAGGAGTGTCGGAGTGCTATAGGTGAAGATTCTTCTAAATTATTGCTAAGATCTCGTGCGATACAACCACCTAAACTTTATGGCTTACCTAAGGTTCATAAGCAGGGTGTTCCATTAAGACCTATAGTTAGCCAAATAGGCTCACCAACATATGATTTGGCTAAACATGTTGCGAAGGTTTTGCAGCCTTTAGTAGGACACACAACATCTTTTGTAAGAGACTCGCGGCATTTTGTGGATACATTGGAAAGCCTGAGGCTTGAAACCGGAGACATGATGGTAAGCTTTGATGTAGAATCTTTGTTCACCAATGTGCCTATAACGGAGTGTCTAGGAGTGATTAAACAGCTTTTAATTGATAATAACATCTCAACAGACTACATAAGATTACTAGAGCACTGTCTTCGTTCTGGATATTTTATATACAATGGTCAGTATTTTTTCCAAATCGATGGTGTGGCTATGGGAAGTCCAGTGGCTCCGGTAGTAGCTAATTTATGGATGGAACATTTTGAGGAGATGGCCATAGATACTGGGCCTAAGTGCATTAAGGTTTGGAAAAGATATGTCGACGATGTGTATGCGGTAGTCAGAGACGGGAATAAGCAGGTTGAGTCCTATGTAGCTCATTTGAATTCCATTCATCCGAAGATGAAATTTACTTTTGAAATGGAGCATGACAAGAAGTTGTCATTTCTGGATGTATCAGTTAAAGCTCGCAATGATGGTACTCTTAGTCACACGGTGTATAGAAAGTCCACGCATACTGACAGATACCTACACGGAACATCACATCACCATCCAAAACACTTGACGTCAGTAGTCACAACATTGACGAAGCGGGCCTACGATATTTGTGATCAAGACCACCTGGAAGAGGAGCTGGAACATGTTGCTGGTGTGTTATGCCGAAACGGTCATGTACCGAAATGGAAAATACAGCAGCACAAACCTAGAAGTCGTAGCACCGTCGAGCGATGCACAGCATTTTTGCCATACCTATGTGGCATAACTGATAAAATTGGCAGACTCTTGGCAGTAAATACAACATAAAAACTATGTTTTTGGCCCAAAAGAAAATCGCAGCCTATCTTCGCTCGCCTAAAGATAGCAAACCATACCAGTGCCCAGGTGTCTATAAGGTTAATTGCAGCTGTGGTAGTTCGTACATAGGACAAACTAAGCGAACTATTTCAACACGTATTAAAGAGCATATCAGCGCAATTAAGAAAAATGACCCTCAAAAGTCTGCTATTGCGGAACATCTTTTAGATTCGTCCAGCAACCATTGGATAGAACTACATAAACCGCAAATAGTTTCTACAGAATCCCACTACATTCCTCGCCTAGTACGTGAAGCTATTGAAATTCGAAACACACCCAATAATTT
>NJDD01005236.1:33051-45670 GCA_002245505.1 Calephelis nemesis
ACTAGGCCGAAATATCGACAAATAAAATAAAAGAAGATCGTGAGTATCCCGTATAAATAATTAAAAATGTTAATAATACGCGACGATTTAAGTTTAAAATCTTAAGTTCATATGACAATGTAAAAAAAATTAAAAATTAATTTAATTAATTATTTTTAAAAAAAACTAAAAATTAAAAAAAAGAATATAGGCGCCATTAGATAATTAAAAATTGAACAAACGCCTTTTTTCATTTTTAAAAATTTTCGTTTTTTTTAAGATATATGATAAGTTATTTTTTTTTTCGAAAATCGAAAAAATAAAGATAGACACCAGTAGATAATAATGCAATCAAGAAATGCATACTCCGAAATATTCCTGAGATAATTTAAATTTTCAGAATCTCGTGGTGAAAATGTTTTTTGAGTATAAATTTTGAGTGGAAAGTCAAAAAGAAAATATACTTACAAGCATATTTAGTTCATTTAATTAAAATCTGGTTTCCTTTTCTTTCTTTCTAATCACGTTTTTATTCGAATCAAAATGACATGTTGAATAATTTTACTTTCAAATTTCAGCTAACTTCAGACTAGTTTTATTTTTGATACCTATTTACTGACGTTATTTATTTATTGACTTTAAATAATAAATATCTAAATACAAATTTTCCGTATCTACATGAAAAAAGGTGTATTGTCAAATTCCATTCAAACAATATAATTTTTATTAGAGGAAGTTGCAAGTTAATCGGTGGAGAATATTGTAAGGAATTATTAAATCATTTGTATTATGTATTATCGCCTCTGTGGTCTAGCGGTTGAGTTGTTAAACTTGACTGCATGAGGTCCCGGGTTCGAATCTCAGGTCGGGCAACAAAAAGAAAAATTGGGTTTTTCCAATTTTCTAAAAAAAAATGTTGCTCGGGATTGGAAATGTGTGCCCGGTTGGAGATAGGCTTGCCACCTATCATATTGTGGGACTTAGTGTCTTCGGCTAGTCGTGGGTGCCCTGGTTGTGCTTCTGCCTACCCCTTCGGGGATATGGGCGTTAAGATGTTTTTTTTTAGTGACATGTAAAAATTAAACATTCTTCTAAGAGCACGTAACCTTAAACCTTATGATGTATTTTTTGTAAATATATTTCGATAAGTCCGTGATACAGATTTTACTTTAGAGAAAAGTGATTAGAGTAGATATGATAGATATGACATGATTAGAGTATTTTTAGAATTACACAGCGTTGGTTGTTTCCAGGGCACAACTTTGTTTGGAAAGTGCTCCATGTCCTTTGGAGAATAAGAATAAGAACTAGAACAAGAAAATCGTTTACTTCACATAAACCATACATAAGGCACTTGTGGCGCCTCTTTATCTATACAAATAATAAATCTGTAGAAGGGTCAATTCTGTACATTGAAAATATTGAGAAAATAAATAACAAGGGGTGTTACTGAATCGATAAAAAACCCAAATATGTGATTAAATTTTTTTTGTCTGTCTGTCTGTCGGTCTGCATGTTCAGCAACTAACGGTTCGATTTCGATGAAACTTGGTATAATTATACCTTATTATCCTGGGCATAAAATGGGATACTTTTTATCCTCGAAAAATACGTAGAAAAAAAAAATCTTAATTTTTCAGTTTTATCACGCGAAGACCGACATCCGCGCGGAAGGAGTCGCGGGCGGAAGCTAGTATTATACTAAAAGAGGTAGAGGCCCAGTGATGAACACAATAAAATATTGTTCTTATTATGAATTAAAGTTATGACGTTAATGGCACTAGATAAACAAAGGCAAAGTTCAGAATTGGGTCGCGGGTCGGTAATTGTGTAAATCCACAATATGACGGAGTTCCGAACAAAACAAAGATAACAAACACCGCGGGAGTTAAACTCGATGTTTTTTCGAATGAAATGAGATGTCTTACTTAAAAGTGTTTTGTACTTGTATTGCTTAAGGCCCCACACTTAGTCAGCCAGAAGAGCCAATCGCCGCACTCCCTCGTTCCATGGTTACTATAAAATAATTGCGCTCTAAAATAAATGTCATAAGCGACAAATCATTATTTTTGACACTACAAAAGTAATTTAAAAAATATATAAAAACTGAAACGATTATCTTTTAAGTATAGTACTTATCTATGTTTATGTTAAATCTGGTGTAGATATTTTCATAATTGAAGCAGACAGTAGGGTTTTGCTTTCAAAAAAGGGTTACATTTTTGATTTTTTTCTATCGAGCAAAGTGAAATTTTTGTCACCAAGATCCATGATTGTTTTGTATGAAAAAAACATTATCTTGCTGACGTATTTTAGCATACTTAGACCCTTAAATCTGGGAGCAAGGGAGTACGTCGGCCAAGACGAGCAAAGCGAAGCGCGAGGGCCTACCTACCTAATAACAACTTTTTGTCGAAACGTTTCTTCAATATTTTGAATCCCTATAACTTTGGTTTGGTTTATACCGGTTAATAAAGTTTTCAAACTTTTTATATACATATTAAAAACACAAAATTTCAATTACATAGCTCTTATTTTTAGATGTTATCAAATATCTGAAAACCGCCTATTATGTCACTGACTCACTCGATTGTTTGGCTTCGCAGTTTCGTTAATGCAAAAATTACATTACATTTTTTAAGTGAAACTTATTTATTATCGTTGTGATTTCAACACGGGTGCAACGGAAAAACGGCAGGTAAGAGACACAAATATATATTCATCTCATCCTTTTGTCGATTTACTGAAGTTCACTTCTTGTGCGATTCACACACACCTTTTTGTTTTTATTGTATAAAGTATATAGATAAATTTATATAGTATAATATAAGATGTATAGTTTGATTAAGGTGTAAAATATTAGGAGAGAGAGTGTAGATTTACAAGTTTGGCAACATTTGACGTGGAAATGTTTTTGACAGGTTATGTCTTTTTCAGATCACAAAGGAAATTGCAATCACTTAACATATCATTATCATCATCGTCAGCCGGAGGACGTCCACTGCTGGAGATAGGCCTCCCCCAAAGAGCGCCACAAGTCACGATCACCAGCCGCTTGCAACCAGCGACTCCCCGCGACTTTGACCAGATCATCAGTCCACCGGGTGGGAGGTCGTCCAACTTTACCTATATATTTTGACAATAATTATGTGCTCTTTAACCGACCAATAGCAGACTGTGCTCATATTTTCAATTCGCCGAAAAATTGTATGAGTCAGGGCCCGCTCTTGTTGTGTTCCTGTCTGGAGCACTGGCCAGCCGGTCGAATTGCACACGTGATCTAGGGTCCTAGCCCTTGCGATGGTGCAATACCTACACCAGTACCACCTATGTTGCCCGGAGAGCCACTTGTTCGTTCGCTATATGTTAACATAAAAAAATGTCTCTCTGAACATTATCAAGCTGTGTTTTAACCTATTTGAAAAAGTATTTTGTTTTAACTTTACATAAAACAACAATTATCAAGATCTCATGATAGGTTTCTGGAAAAATCGAATAAGCTTTCTACTTTATTGCTGTATAATATCAAGTACCTAATTAGAAAATTGTACCTTATTGTCGATCCAGATAATATATTACTACAAGTACCTAGCTGACCCGACATATGCTGTCCTGTCTCAACTATCAACTCTGTATTCTTAATTTTTTCAATGGTCCGCTAAACTTAAAAAAAAAAGAAGTAAACATGTCACAGAGGCACAGTCAGGACACCCACGACTAGCTGAAGACACTGAATCCCACAACGTGATACCTAGGTGGCAAGCAACATTTTTTTTAATTTAGAAAATTGGAAAAACACATTTTCTTTTCGTTGTGCAACCCGTGTATCGAACCCGGGACCTCATGAATTCAAGTTTAACACCTTAACCGCTTGACTACAGAGGCGAAAAGAATTAGCAAATTGGTCCATCCGTTCACGTGCAATGTGAGCGATGCAATGCGAACAGAGACTTCAGTTTATGAGATCGGTGGAAGTCGTAGACATCAATTGTTGGCGAATAACATCAGTAAATATTTTGTTCGGAAAAGGCTGCCAACAATCTAACTAAATTAAGGATTGCGACAGAGTTGAGAGACAGGGATAGTGCTGCTGACTGTACATCCAACTCCCGACAAAACTTGTTGCCATTTATTGTAACCAAACCCACCTCGAAACACACTCAAGACAAAACGAAAAGTAAATCGAAGAAAAGAATGGTAAATAAATTAGTTTATGTGGCTGATGTTTACGCTTGCGGTTCATGGCCGCGTGATGTGGGAGTTGTGTGATACACTTCCGTCTCTGTCCGACACACCGGTTGTCGGGTTGTTTAAAATGCTATCTCACTCTTGGAGTGATTTACAGATGTGAGCTTTTACATCGCTACTTAAACATGGACGGCGCGTTCGGATATCAGGATTAAGATGCCATAATGTAATTATTGGTCTTTACAACTTATACATTATTCCGTATCGAATATAAACTTGTTAACTATTGGCACACTTTGGGCCAAATGAAACGGATGTAATCTAGGTTGTCTTGTAATCTAGGTTGGTAATATTTGGAAGGACTGTTGTGACGTTTCGTCCGACACCAGCAAAAGTGGGTGATGTGACAATAATGTTATTGAAGTTAATGTACCCCTGTTCGAACATAAAAATTGTATTAAGTATATTCTACCATCTACCAAGTTTCATACAATTCCTACATACCTATTACTAAAATTCCTACATATTACTAGTTACATGTAGGAGAGTGAAATCTGTACATTGACGACATTTGTGTAAAAAAAAAGGCGCAAACGATTTAGAATGGGCAGCGGAGAGCGGAGAGAGCATTTTTTCGTTTTTAGATTATATTATATTTTTTGTCGGTAGGTATCTCTACCGCGATTCAAGCCGAATCTACTAAACCGATCTTAGTAAAATGTTGGAGGTAGATACTCTGTGTTTCGAAAATGGTTACTGGCTATTTTTTATGCCGTTTACTAAGGGGTTACTTTGGGAAAGGGGTAAAAGTCAAAATGTGAATAGGGTTATTATTCGTTCACGCGTATAGTCCGATTTCATTAATTCTTTTTTTTTATTCGATAAGGTACATTTTACAGATTATCCCGTAATACTTTTAAAATTATAAATATAAAACCTTCACCTTCACCTATAAAACCTTTTTATCGTCTCTGTGGTCTAGCGGTCCGGGTGTTGGACTTGACTGCATGAGGTCCCGGGTTCGAATCCCGGGTCGGCCAACAAAAAGAAAATTGTATTTTTCCAATTTTCTAATAAAAAAAAATGTTGGTCGGGATTGGAAATGTGCCCGGTTGGCGATAGGCTTGCCACCTATCACATTGTGGGACATAGTGTCTGCGGCTAGTCGTGGGTGCCCTGGTTGTGCCTCTGCCTACCTCTTCGGGGATATGGGCGTGAAGATTCTTAAAACCTTCAGTGTAAACAGTCCAACTTTTATAGCATTAAACCCGGCATTTGCAAAACGTATCAATAAAGAGCAAACGTACGTTAAAATTTCACACCAATAAGAAACAACAAAGAGACATCGACCATCGGAAAACTCAACAGTAAAAAGAAGCAAGCGCCGTATCAACCACTAATTAAAATAGAAATTAGAAAAGTACTTTCACGTAATTGACGGCATCAGTGCGAGTGAGTGGGCGAAACTAATTATACAGAGTGCGAAACACTCGGCTCCGTGTTACGTGAACAGTGCACGATCCGTGCCACCACCAGTTCGAAACAATGGAATACACGTCGGGATATACTCTTTATCCATATCAATAACCGCGGGAACAACGGAATCATTCACCCCTTCATCGCGAAGATGGAAACGATTTTTCCGGATCTACGTTCCGTAAACAATTTCTCATCGAACCAATAAAAAAGTACAGATAGGGCAATGCGCTCGAAAAAGTTAAGCAAGCAATATAAATTATAAAGACGTTAATGTGGTGATCTGAAGAGGGCAATCGCGGTATAGCGTTATATTTGCTTTTTATAGTTGGCGATAGGTATGCCTTCGGGGAAACGGGCCTTAAGATACTGTATTTTTTAAATATTTCGAGTTTTAGAAAAAAGATTCTGGAATTATTTTTCACAATACCGAATTACCTATTATCTATGTAATTTAAAAAAAATAAAAAATCTATCTTATTTCTTGGACCACAAAACTATTCACCATTTCAACAGCATTGTGAGAACAGCTAACCATAAATTTCCCAAAACTTCGAGAAATTAACACTTTTAAAAACCAAACGTTTGTAAACGGAATTTCATTTGCCATAATTTCATCTGCTATAATAATGATCAACAGACATAATATTGTTTCTCATAATTTAATATGTCACACTTATTGTTTACTATGTTAATCACACGCTAGAAACTTAAAAGTATCTTCACGCCCATACCCCCGAAGAGGTAGGCAGAGACACAACTAGGGCACCCACGACTAGCCGAAGATACTAAGTCCCACAATGTGATAGGTGGCAAGCCTATCGCCAATCGGGCACATATCCTATCCCGAGCAACATTTTTTATTATTATTATTTTTTATTTTTTTATTATTTAAATCCAATTTTCTTTTAGTTGCCCGACCCGGGATTCAAACCCGGGACCTCATGCAGTCAAGTCCATCAACTGAACCGCTAGACCACAGAGGCAACAACTACACACAGACAACAGACGCTAGAGACTTTGTTTCCTATAAAGTCAATTTCAATATTATAATTTGCTACCATGATTGTAAGCCGTATTATCACAAGCCATAACCAATGAGGTAACCAACCAAACCATCAAAATAAATTCTAAAAAAAGAACATAGTTCGTTTTATACTAAAAGATCAATCATCTAACAAGTAGTATTGGCAACACACGAAAAAAAACATTATTTCAAAACAAAAAAAAAATAAACTCACCGGCTTGACTCCAGCATCATTTTGTGTGGCCTGCAAAGAGAAAAAGAGTCTTTAATAATATCTTCTAATATAATACTTGCTTGTCTACGCAAAAGGGCAAAAAATATTTCCCTAGATTTGCAACACAACATTAAAACTTTTGTGACCACAGAAGCTTGTATTTTATTTCAGAAAATAGTAGAAAATAGTCAGAGCCTCTACCATGAGTTTGTATAGATTACGTTCGGTAAGTTACGTGTCGAAATCTGTGACACTTTTGTTTTAAAAATGTGTTTCTCTTAGTTACCAATAGAGGCGCTGTTGAAAGTTTTCGTACAACTAATTGACAGCGACGGTAGCGAGTATAGTAAACTTGACAGGCCATAAACTCATGGTAAGGGCCCTGGTCTCGCTTTGTTACTACGAAAAGAATCTTGATTAACCCTTAACAACACTATAACTTTAATAGATTAAGCACCACTATCGACTCCATTTAATATATCACATTTGATAATTTTATTTTTCAATTTAGTTAATAATGTTTAATAAAAAATAACAATTATTAGTGTTACAGCTGTTAGGTCTCACATATGTTCAAAAGTATAATAAATACCCATAGTGCGTCTAATATCCACCCCCTTGCGTAAGAATGAGCTGCAAATGAGCTAATGACATTGAACGCTTGGACATGGCTCCATAAACTAACTAAGAACCATCCCAAGCACGCCAGCTTTCAAACAAAAAAACGCACCTAAATACACCTATCAGTCCGTTCCATCGTCCGTTGAAAAAAAAGGCATATACAGACACAAATAGACACGTCAAACTTATCACACCCCTCGCTTCGCGTCAGGGTTAAAAAAGCAAGGTGCTTGATAAGATATTTAATTAATAAGTTTATTATTCTTCATATCTGTTAAATAAACTATTTTTAAATAGTTGACACGTATCAGCCCTCTCTTTTATATGAAAACATGTTTATTTCATAATCACAAAGTATTGTGATTTTTAATTTTTAGTTCAGCTGGATATAAAGGTGACTTCGTTAGTTTTTTAAACTATTATTTATGATTGCTCTTTTAACCTCTAGATTTATCACTTCCATGTTCGGAGAATAAAAAAATTCTCTCGTTCTTTAGTTAACGAAATGAGAAAATAAAGCACCATGATAATATGAAAGGCGAACGTCATTTGTGCAAAACTTTTGTAACAATGCAACTGTATTACTCGAAGTGGATAAAATTGTAAATGTAAATCCGATATTAAATAGAAAACTGAATGGAGCCGTATTGGATGGAGTACGGACGTGAAAGCAATCACGATAATCTTCGGGTGGCTGCAGTCGATACTCGAGATGCTCGATACCAACCATTGGGTATTAATCGTTTTCCTCGGGGAGTATCTTTATCGTGTTATTTCGTAGGCCCGGGGGATATTCTGACACCATCGATACGCAGAAACAATTACTGCTACAAATGAACCGCTGAGAAAATTACTCTCCTAACTTGCAATTTATATATTGCTCATTTTTGGGTGGTATTTATACCTTCTATCTATCCCGACTTAAATTTATAATTTGAGTGTATGTTACGTGTTTACGTTATAACTGTTTTTTTTTTAATGACTAATTTGTTGCTAATCTCGCTTTTTTTACAACTGCACCGAGCTTTGTGGGCCGAGCAGAGTGCTCAGCCCGAGACACCATTATTTAAATGCATTGGACTGTTACCTACAACGCCAGCACCAAGGATTGTCTTCCGGGAGACCGTACCTCGACTTGGTGAAACGTTCTGGTTACTGGGTGGACTTGATGGAGGAGTACTGGCGGCTCATCGCTCGGCGTTAGGCGCCGGGCGCAAGAGAGGTCTTCGTCGCCGAGACCGGCGGCGACGGTAACTGTTCATACGGTTGAACGCTTCAAGTTTTACAATTTATTGTCATTTGTAACGTCAGTCAACAAATTATTTAAATAACTTACAATATAATAAACAAATATAACAAAATTGGACTACGTTTTTATGAATTAAAGACAAGCTTACATTTTACCTTTCATCCCTTCTCCCAAGGGATTCCCTTACTACACTGGATAAAAAATATGCTTTCTACCTAATTCTATTCTAACCATTATCGGAACACATGATACTCGCCAGCCATATACCGTTAAATGTACACAGGCGTCACCGCGGGCTATCGCAAGCTTAGCTAAGATTTAGGTAGGTATCAAACAAATCCACTGCTACTATCCATCTAATACTTATTCATAAGCATTGTCAGTGTCACCTTGAGGATATTTATAAAAATGATAATTAAATGGGTACGATAAAATGGTCGAGACCTTGGTTACACTTGTGAATGCAATTTACATGATAAAAATATCATCACACCGCTTCTTTTGGAGTGGGTCGAGTGACGTATGTGTAGGCAGGCAGTACATGGACAAATTAGTTTTAATTAGTTAAATGAAAGATTGACAATACAGACATACAATGCTAGTGTGGATGGATGTTTAAATGTATGTGGATGATGACGATTAATCCGAGGAGACCACGGTTCAGATTCCACGAGCAAGTTGCTCGGATGTTCTCCGAGAGAGGTGTCAAGAGTCTGTTTGTGTGAAAGGATCACTGAAAGTGAGGGAAGCTACGCGGGTCTGCAAGGGCGCTCCACACTCGCCGCCTAAACCAGGAAGGACTTGGCTTGAAAAAGTTAGCAGGTCTGTAAGAATCCTGAAGCTTGTGTTACTCAATACTTCCTGTAGGTATAGACTAGGCGTGAAGATACGTATGTATGTATATTAGTCATTGGTATTACCATCTTAGCCATTTGGCTCTAATAACTTCAGTGCTCACCAATATTATATTTTAACTAGCTGACCCAGCAAACTTCGTTTTTATTAACCTTTTTAATTTACATTTTTTTTATGTTTAGTAGCTGAGAAAATTACTCTCCTAACTTGCAATTTATATGTATTGCCTCTGTAGTATAGCGGTTCAGTAGTTGGACTTAACTACATGAGGTCCCGGGTTCGAATCGAGGGTCGGGCAACAAAAAGAAAATTGGGTTTTTCCAATTTTCTAAGAAAAACGTAGCTCGGGATTAGATATGTGCCCAGTTGGCGATAGGTTTGCCACCTATCACATTGTGGGACTTAGTGTCTTCAGCTAGTCGTCGGTGCCCTGGTTGTGCCTCTGCCTACCTCTTCGTGGATATGGGCGTGAAGATACTTTATATTTTTTTTATCAAACCAGCTCTGCGTGATCGCTTTTGTGGTCTAGCTGTCCGATTTTGGATTCCGGTCGTCGGGTCGGGGAACAGAAGGAAACATGTTTTTTTTTAAATTTTTCTAACAAAAAACGTTGCCCGAAATTAAATATGTGCCGGGATGCCGAAAGGCTTGCCACCTATCACATTGTGGGACTTGGTGTCTTCGGCTTGTAGTGGGTACCTTGGTTGTTCATCTGCCTACCTTTTTGGAGATACTAGAAAAATACTTTAAACTAAGTAAGTTTCCCCGTGTTGGTCAGGGCTCCTTTGCAGAATAGATCATCTGCCTTCCTGCTAGGGAAAGGTAGCGGTAAACTTACTTTTGTTCGACGCCTAACATCCCGGCAACGAGTCATTACCAGCTTTGATGTCTCTAGGTGGCGTGAATTTCTTACCATCAGCTTGTTTGCCTTTCAATATCATAAAAAAAGTAATGTTTTTCCGCGGTTTAGGAAGACAAGATAGCCAGAAACCAAAGGGCTGAGCTTTCCAGAATCAGTTTGGAAAGTTTGGAAAAGTATTACAAATAACAAATATTCCTGGACAAGTTACTTGAACAAGCATATGCTTGTGTTATGGGTGTTAGTCAACGATACTAATACATAGACATACTTAAATAGATACCAGATTAAAATATAAGTACAAGACTTCTGTACACGACGATAGGTGAAACCTTTTTAATCGGCGTCAAAATTGACCCCTATATGTTTATTTTATGTGTGTGTGTTACATTTCTGAACCGATTTTAACAACTCACTTCGAAGAAGTATCCATATTACCTACCACTAAGTCTGGAACGGATGGTGGAATCTTTGCGAATTCGAAATTAAAAAATAGACGATTTACTTAATTTTAGCAGTTTGACTGTGCTTAACATTTACTTAGATTTATTGTTCTTGTCGGTGTGTTTGTTTGTCTGTGGATGCGAGCGCGCTTGTGTGTGTGTGTGTGTGTGTGTGTGTGTGTTTGCGTGCGTGTTTTTTTTACTATGCCTAAATTTTGAAGGTAGCTTCCGTCTATAGGTCCTTTCATGTCTATAGTATCAAGAAACCCATGTACCTTATATAGGCGTGTTTTTAATAAGTAAATAAAAAAATCAACAAACGCGTCAACAGAATTCATGGTAAAATAACCATGTATATCCCAAAAAAAAACAAATGAAATCTGACATGTTCAGGATCTATAGCCAATTGTTAACCGGACCGACTAAGAAGAGGGGTAAATTATGTTTTTTTAAGTGTATGTATATCCATTTCTTTGGCATGCACTTCAGCCCAAACGGTTCAATATTTTTCGATACACGGAGTGTCGTTAGATTCATCAAAAATAGTGGTAGAGTCATAGGCTACATAAATTTTCAAAAATCACTTGCAAATGTGGAAAAAGGAAGGGTATTACATGAAAGCTAGTAAAATAAAAAGACTTTAACTCGGTTGTAACAAAATATTACACATTTTTATTTGTTAGCAGTTATTCTTGAAGGCGATTTTTTTTATTCTCTGCTTGTGAGTATAAAATGTAAGCCTTGATTTGGCAATGTGATTACTATAACAATCTGTCGTCACAACATGCGCCATCTCTGCCTCACTATCGGAACACGGTTAGATGTTTGCCTGTAGAAGTTAACACGTATCATGTACCTTTTCAAATTAAATATTTAAAAATACATCGAAGTATCAAAACAAACGTCATACGAAATTGCAGGGTCAGAAAAGTGACAGTTTAAAACCACCGCTTTAATACTTCACGAAACTGAACCGAGCTCGCGCGCTCTATTTTCGATATTCAGCAGTAATCCAGTAGGGTTGTCAAATATTTTTTAACGTGCTATTGTGGTCCGGGCTCCTTTGCGGAGTAGACCATCTGCCTTCCTGCCAGGCAGCTCGTAAAAGGCGAGCTTAGGCTCACCGTCACTAGCACCGTGACATCTGTTTAGGTGGTAGAGTTTAGCAGCGACTCACCCGGTTTGGTACCACCGCCTTATCTATTCCTGCCGCCATAACGTATAAAGATTGCGTGCTCCGGTTTGGAGGGTAAGGTAGCCGGTAAACTTACTTTTGCTCAAGGCCTAACATCCCGGCCTCAGGTTGGCAACGCACCATTACTACCTTTGGTGTCTCTAGGCGGTTAAATTTCTTACCATCAGGAAATCCGTCTGCTTGTTTGCCTTCCAATATCATAAAAATAAATTATAGTTAATAATAATTCATTCGTAGCGCTTGACAAGCAAAGTTGAGAAAACAGGTTCACAACACAAAAAAATATGCCAAAAGAACTGATAAATGACATCACACAACAGATTTCGCTTGTAGCGGTTGAGTCACTAACAACATGGCAACCTGATGAGGGCAAACACTTTCACCAAGTGACCACTACATCAAAGAAACATGTCTTAATTGTTGGAAAAATCATAGCTGTAGTTACCTTCATTAAAGACTAGGTTTGCCCGAGGTTTCCCTGCATATAAATTTTGACATTCTCCTGCGGAAACT
>NJDD01005236.1:56478-85012 GCA_002245505.1 Calephelis nemesis
CGAAAAAAAAGTTGGTACAATCACGTACAAACGATTTTAAACCCATTACGATAAAAGAAACTAATTTTCAAGAGTTTTGCATGCTAAGTTCACGAGGGTATATTTTCTCAGGTCGGGCAACAAAATAAAATTAGATTTTTCCAAATTTCTAAATAAAAAAAGTTGCTCGGGATTGTAAATGTGCCCGGTTGGCGATAGGCTTGCCACCTATCACATTGTGGGACTTAGTGTCTTCGGCTAGTCCTGGGTGCCCTGGTTGTGCCTCTGCCTACGTCTTCGGGGATATGGGCGTGAAGATACTTATTTTTTACTTTTTTTATTTTATAGTGAGTATTTATTGCCGGTAACAGTTATAATGAAAAAACTTAAACTCACCACTAATGAAATATATCTACAAAACTATTTTTTTTAATAACTACATTATTGCTAATTTCGCGATTTTTTGCAACTTCACCGAGCTTTATGACAAACTACTACTTTATGACCATAACTTTTAATAACATTGATAACGAGATCCAGAGTCAGGATATCGCCCACGAAACTTCCACCGACACCAGATACAAGTAATGAAGGCAATTAAATTACTGATTCAGCCCTTTTAAGTCGGGGAAATGTAATCAACATCCTGACGGCATTCACTTGATTTTATTGTATTAAGTGCAGCGCAGAGTAACCATTTTATACGAGTTTTGGATCAAACGAGTCCTACAGTTGCGATTTTCGTAAAAAAAAGTGTATGTGTATAATTACTTATGTAAGAAGTGAAGTTGCATGCGTCGTGGAGCGTAATAGAAAAGAAGTTTCACTTCAAAAAGTGAAGTTGTGCTTTGTAGATCTTCAACATATTATGTATACCGGCCGGTGAAACAAAACCACGAAGAACACAGTATGAAATTCGATGGTAAACAGTGTTGTCTTGTGGAGCGTAACTAGAGGTCAATGAACGTAACAGAGAAATGTCACAGCAAATTTCCTTCATACGTCGATCAAGAAGATTCACTTCAAAATTTTAATCTATTTTTTTATAAAAAAGGTGACAAAACCATCATGACAATTCTTGACAGATAATCACCGTCGCCCATTGGTGTCCGCAATACCAAGAATATCACAAATGCGTTGCCAAGTGGTTGCCAACCATTTACTGATAAGTAACATCTCCTCTTGAAATTTTTTGAATCTAAGACAGTAGCCGCTTAGAAATACTGCCTTTAGTAACTAACTAACTTTGGTAACTATGCACTATCATTTTAGCCTTAATTCCCTTATGTTAAAATTTGGTCGGACTTTTTTGAAAGTATTTTGTATATAGTGTCTATAGTCCAAAGTTATCTCTTACCACCAGAGTGTGCTTTTCCGCTGCCTTATCACATAAAAATATGGCTGAAAATTGAAATTGTTACAACAAAGTTACATATAAAAAAAGGAATGTCAAGGAAGCTAGAGCGACAGGTCTATAGAAGTCACGGGATTTGAAAGTCAATATACTCTGCTTACCGTGCCGGTATCCTGGCAATATTCAGCCAGGCTGTCTCAAGTATCAAGGTTCTAAAACAGTTTGGCTATTAAAAACAACAAGTAATTTTGTTACTTGGTCAGGAATGAAAGTGAAGATGTAAAAACCGCGAGGTGCAACACATAAGTTATAAAAAAATAACACGGAATTATATTTTTTGTTTAGTTAGTGTGACGATTGCCTCTTCCCATCAGGATAGCCGCCAGCTTGTTCACTTTTTTATGACATTAACTAGCTTCCGCCCGCGACTCTGTCCGCGGATGTCGATCTTCGCATGCTAAAACTGAAAAATTAAGATTTATTTTTTTCTACGTATTTTTCCAGATAAAAAGTATCCCATTTTATGCCCAGGATAATAAGGTATAATTATACCAAGTTTCATCGAAATTGAACAGTTAGTTTTTACGTGATGCCTGAACATACAGACAGACAGACATATTTTTTTATCACATATTTTAGTTTGGTATCGATCCAGTAACACCCTCTGCTATTTAAATTTTTAATATTTTCAATGTACAGAATTGACCCTTCTACAGATTTATTATATGTATAGACTAGCTGACCGAGCAAACTTCGTATCGCTTGACATTAATGTTTCGATAGTAGCGCAGTCTGTCGGATACAATGGGAAACATTCCAAATTCAACAACTACTTATTATTAAAAAAATAATTAAAAACCATTTTCCAGGAGACCAAATTGTGAATCTAAACCATTCTCGAATTCCCTTGAACACACACAAAAAGTTTCATCAACATCGGTCCAGTCGTCTAGAAGGTGTTCAGTCGCATACACACGAACACAAGAATTATATATACAAAGATAAAAAAAAATATGCAACTTTGTTTTAATTTAGGTGTTCCAACTTAGTACGATTTAATTTTCAGACCTTCCACTATTCGTCTGTAATCTTCCTTCGAGAACAGGCTCGACTACAAAATAACGGTCGCCAGTCTGCCCCGGCCCCTGAGTCACAAGAAACGACTGCCGAAAATAACACGTAAATTCACTGTAGACTATTTATTTCACTATGAGGTGAACGCCCCTGGATCCTATCAAAGGTCACGATCGATCAAAATGTATAGGCCTAATTAGAATATTCATTTAATGTTGAGCACGTCGAACACTGAGACATTTGAACTGTACACAGGAGTTAACGGTCGTAGAACTCGTGTACTTCTACAGCTAAAAACTCAAAACAATCTCACACATATATCTTCCCGCCAGTTCCCTTACGTGGTAGGCAGAGAGTATCCAGCGCCAGACCTCACGATCTTGACAAACCTGTCTTGCTTTCTTCACATTTACCCTTTTCATACAAACACGCCGGTTTCGGAGACTCTTGACACCAATCTCGGATAATATCCTATTGATCTGATCGTGAAATGTCAGCCTTGGTCTCCTCGGGCACCTACATCCATCCACATTCGCATTGTATATCAATTATTCAAAACAATCCCGCTTTTGAAAACAGACTTCAGGCTTTCATGGACAGACAACCTGTAAGTACAAATATACTAAACAATGAGGTATGTCAGTAGTGGGCTAGTTAGACAGCTAGAGGAACTGAGATCGTGACAGATATCAGTTGGTTGGTATTTAGCACACTTCTTGCTAATTAAGTTGAAGAGTCATGCTTACCGACGTACACTACAATGCCAGTGGTCTAGTGATGTACCTGTGTATAACGTACGACTGTACCTATGTGATGTAGAATTTTGACACGTCCAAATTCGTAACGTTAGTATTTACCAGTGTCATGTTCCGGATACTAGAATAAGTATGGGTGATGTGGGTACGCGGTGGACTAACACAATGGGTGGGCAAACGTCCCGGCCACATGGCAGCGACTCACTTGGAACATTTAACTTTGGAGGTTTGACCGCCTCGTTGGTCGAGTGGCTAGTGTACACGCTTAACTACATCGACCAAACGCGAGGCTCGGGTTCGATTCCCGACGGGGGCAGGCATTTGTGTGATGAACATTTAGATGTCTGCATTTCCGGGTCTGGGTGTTTATTAAATGTATTCTGGTATCTATTTAAGTATTTCTATGTAATAGTATCGTTGACTAACACCCATAACACAAGCATATCATTTGCTTACTTTGGGGTTAGATTCAATTTGTGTGACTAGTCCAGGGATATTTATTTATTTATTTATTTATATGTCTGCATTTCTGGGTCTGGGTGCTCATTAAAATTTGATCTGGTATCTATTTAAGTATTTCTATGTATTAGTATCGTTGACTAACACCCTTAACACAAGCATTTAATTTGCTTACATTGGGGTTAGATTCAATTTGTGTGATTTGTCCAGGGATATTTATTTATTTATTTAAGACTTCCAGAGGCCACCGTAGTCTCTTACCATTAGGAGAGTCTATAGGTAAGTATCTTATCACGGTGCAGTACACACCAACAGAAAAATTAACTAGTGGTTAGCTCTACAAGAGAAAATCTAACATACATACGAATAACGGATAATACGTGAAAAAGCTCAGTTTCAAAGGCAGTCGCAGACAAGGGTTGAAATTATGATGATATGATATGATGATCCACGCTCTTTCTGAGCTATTCGTGCATGTAATGTATCACATTACAGCTTACATAACCCGATCACAGCCCAACACAATCGCAAATTTATTATCGTACCGCCATTGAAACAATATTGTTTACAAAATCACACCTGCTGTAATAGGGCCAACATTTTTACACAACTTTTATGGCGATAGGGTAACTACTGTTCTGTATTCCAATAAAAATGCTAACTAGTTCCAATAAAACTTTGTTGATTATTTACAACTAGAATTAGAAAACTTTTTTCACGCCGACCATACCTCGTGCACTTCGACATTGACATCTAATGAGTTGTCTGAGTACTGCTACAGGATGGAAATCGTGGTCGCCCACTGAGAAAATCTGGCGATAGAAACTAAGCGGATTTGCATCAAACATTACAAGCTGTTGGGCGCGGCTTTGTCCGTGTTTCAAGTCACGTGGCTCCCCAGTCAAACTTGTGACAAATGAATCCTTTGAGTTATAACAAAACAACGTCCGTGGAGAATCTCTATCGATCTACAAATAAGTCTAACTATGTATGTCTAACTTATTAAAAAACTTACCATAACCATTTTAACTTTAAAAACATATATTCTGTTATAATTATGGTAATGTCAAACTGTATCTGCTCTACCTTCGTGGAGTGCAGTCGAATTCTCCTGATGATGCTTCGGTTACGAAGCGAAACGTACGTTGAGTTTTTAGTAGTGTGTGTATTGTTGGTGCTAATAGAACAGTTTAGTGGTGTGCTGTGTGGAGCTGGATTTATTAGGGAGTTTTAGCTTCCGGTTAGTCCAATTCATTCATAGCGCACTATTGTGCCTGTTTTGTTACGCCGTAATACGTATAAAAATTTTTTGGCGGAAAATTGCAAATTAAATAATTTTATTTGGATTTAATGTCCTGTTTACCTAAAGGGATACAACATTAACAACATTTATTATATTGGATAAGTTGCTAACCTTAAGCATTTTATGCACAATATGACATGCATGCTTACTTTAAACAATATTCATTGAACATCTTCGAAGTTATAGTTATAATAGACTTTAGGGTGAGCGATGCGTTGACACTCAGGTGCAGGTTATGACAGAGCGAATGTATCACGAGTTTTAATGACGGTACGAACATAAATTACAGCCAATTTGTTTTCTTTATGAAATTATATAGAATTTGTTTGTCTGTTATTAGGTCGAATTTTAAAGAATTTATCTTTATTATTAACATAAGCAGTTCATTACTATTTATAACTAAATTTATATTGAGAAAACCGATATTACCAAGATCATTATTCAAAAATCACCTCAATGGTGCTACTTTGGAATTGTCACCTAAATCACGTAATTGTTAATATTTTTTTTAGAAAAATTAAAAAAGTTAAATAGTAAAGGTATTTATATATTTGTTTTTAATTTGCATATAAAAATAATACTGTGGCGATTGAGAAACACGACGAGGTGGTTTTTAATTATGTCTGTTTGTATTAAGGTTTAATATACAACCTTTGCTTACAGATCTTTTGTGTTCTACACAATGTAGCCATAGAGCGGATCGCTATCAGAAGAAACTGCTACGCTCCAAAAGTTTTGACCAAGTAATGGCTACGGGAAAAAGTAATTAAAAATATAAATTATCACTAGAAATAAAATGAACTGTAATTTCCATTTCAAATCCACAAGAATATCGAAAACATGTTTTTTTATTATCGCAATGGTCACAACGGCATTTTTCACTCAGGCATTTACCTCGACCGAAATTGATAAAATTCGGAAGGTATGTCAGTTTTTTACGACCTCAAAATTAAAGTACGATACCTTTTGCAAGTGGTAGAAGTAGTTCCGGTATGAGACAAAGAGCTTTGAATAATGGGCCTTTGTCGTATATCGCTAAGAAATTATGGCGCAAATTGTGATGTTTTTTATAATTACTTTCACAATATTTTAGTGTGTAGAAATTTCATGTACAGAGTAATCTGACATATCTAAAAGAGTTTTCCTATTAACAGCGATGACTTAAAATTTGTTTAGTAATTGGGCAACAAAAATACCGCCATTATTTAAAGAGACAACATCTGAATTTTGATATTTTTTTAACATGCCCACTTATGTAGTAAACAAGAGTTTTTGTAGTGAATTGATAATTTTGATCAATATAAATGTTAAAAATATTAGGATTTTTTTTTATTGTAGATCCCAATGATAGTTAATAGTATACTCATTACATTTTGTATTAAGATCCTGATTCTGATTGCAGCAATCAAGCAAAGCTATCGTGTTTGTAGTTCTGTACATAGTATATGTAATAGAATATTTTTTTCAATAATTTAGCCATTTAACCGATTTCACAAAAACTCTGCAAAACGATAAGTTGTTTCCTATAAGGTTTATGGTATGATAAACAAGTGCCAACAAAATAGCAAAATGGTTTACACGACAACCGCATTTCTATGTTATAAGATGACTCTAAAACGGATTTCCTTGAGATAAGATTAATATCTTACCCTCCAAACGTAGAGCACAACAACAATATGAACAGTAACATTATTCTAGCAGGACTCAGTACAGGTGTTCACCATCTGCTCTGATTAACTCTACTACTAGAATAGTTAAGAAATCTTTGTTTTCAAATACGCTTTTTCGCTAGCTAGTAATGGCATCGTACCATTACAAAGCCTTAAAATCATAAAAACACTACAATAGATTTCTGTAGATTGTACTGACCAGAACACTAGCCAGTGTTATGTGCCTTATGCTGTAATTATTATTAATTACTATTCTTTCAAAACTCTTGCGACCATGTCTCTATCAAATGTACAATCAACTAGTCCATTACGTTACCCTGTTGCAGTCTACCAAACCTAAAATTAGTTGTGTCAATTGTATCGCCCAGAACGAGGTTAGGGTATGACAGAACACGCATGCGCAAGTACACCGCTCGTAAATACAGCTCGTGTATATTTTGTATCAATCATTAATATAATAAATAGTTACAATAAACACTACGTACATTAAAATACTACTTCCTTACGTGGTAATACCCTTAGTCGGGTCATAAGTTCTTCTTTCACATGTTTTTTGTAAAATAATAATCGCCTGTTTGTGTTAAGAATAATCGTTCAGGTCTTCAATCAGGTATGGCTTGAGTGACTCCAAATTGAGATGAGGTTTTGAGCAGGCCTTTTGCTCCAAGTGTTGCTATATTTTGTAATCCAACGAATTTCAAGTCTGGACTGGAAGTGGGCTAATCTTCGTGGCGGATGAAATCAATTTCATGTGCAGTCAGCCACTCTTGCGTGCTTCTCGCTCTATGAGCTGACGCAGAATCTTGTTGGAAAACCCAGGGTCTGTTATTGAAGATGGTATGAGAAACAGGTTTCACAAGGTCCGTGAGCACTGTGTTTTGATGAACAATGGCATTGGTTTTTACGCCTTTCTCGCAAAAGTGCATCTCATTTAAGCCCCAATATGAGACGCCTTACCAAACCATGACTGCGGACAGAAAACGGCCTCGCCAGACAAGCGGAATACAGTATCTTGCTTCGTCACTGCTGTGGGCGTACACACCATATACGCCATTAACATATCATTTTGTTTGTCGTAGCTCTCTTCCACAGTAAAATTTTTTGTCCCAAAAAAGAATTTGATAGTGTTTTTTTCCTGCGTACTGCTACAACAAAACGCGGGATCTTTTTAGTATCGTGTCAGTTAGGCGCATCCAAGCGATATCCTGTTTTTCTGCGATAAGCTCGTAGTCCTATGGATTAATTCAACACCCTTTTCACCGTAATTTTGCTTAACCCCATCCGAAGGGCTAACAATTTCTGCTTGGGGATGGGATTTCTTTGAATTTGCTCCTTCACAGTTTTTACCACTGATAGTGTCCTAACACTGCGAATACTACCACCACTTCTTTTCCTGTCTCCAAAGTCGATTCCTCATTATATTGTTTGATGGTACCTCTGTGGTCTAGCGGTCCAGGTGTTGGACTTGAATCTTGATTGCAAGTGGCCCCAGGGCCCAACAAAAAGAAAATTTGGTTTTTCCAATTTCATAATAAAAAAAAATTTTCTCGGGATTGGAGATATGTCCGGTTAGCTTGTGTCCACCTATCACATTGTGGGACTTAGTGTCTTCGGCTCGTCGTGGGTGCCCTACCATGAACGCTTATAGCAGTATTATTTTCATCTTGGTAAATGTTCGCTTTTATAAGCAACTTGTTATACGTATTTATGATGTCTATCTCCGATGACATTTAGTATTATTGAAATAATATTGTTTTAAGAGCTTATGGTAAACCCCCTGGTTGTGCCTCTACCTGTTCGGGGTTATGGGCCTGAAGATACTTTTTTTGTGGTACAATAAATGAATTTTCTAGTTAATTTCAAATTTTCCAGTATGTCGAAAATTGCAGTTGGTGTGTAACCATATCGATGCAGCGCGACACGGCCTTCTTATGCGTCCACTCTATATTTAATAATATTTTCAGTAAGAAAATAGGTATCTGTGCGATTCACACACGATAGAAGTGAAACTCTCTCTCTTTTCTCGATCAATCTCGATCAATGTATAGCAATCTCGATCAATGTATAGCAATATCTATCAATCGCGAACAGTGACTATCAATGTCTATGAATCTCTATCTCTCTCTCTATCTCTGTCGGTCTTTCTCTATAAGAGACATAGAAAGAAACATGCAATCCGACATATACAAGTTAAGGCTAAGTCTAAAAATAAAACCCCTGACGCAGTTGTTTCTGCGAGGTATGTTTAGATCGCCCTTCAAAATCACATTGAGGTTTCTAATCTCATTGTTTCTAAAAATGTATGTGCTCTGTCTATTTTCAAATCTATACTCGCTACTACAGAAAAGGGGCGACTCCGACTAGCACTAGGGGGTGTAACTGGATCGATACCAAACCCCCAAATATGTGATTAAAATTTTTTTGTGTCTGTCTGTCTGTATGTTCAGGCATCACGTGAAAACAAACGCTTCGATTTCGATGAAACTTGGTATAATTATACCTTATTATCCTGGGCATAAAATGAAATACTTTTTATCCTGGAAAAATACGTAGAAAAAAATAAATCTTAATTTTTCAGTTTTATCACGCGAAGACCGACATCCGCGCGGACGGAGCCGCGGGCGGTAGCTAGTTCTTAATACGTATTTCTTAATATCAGGAAGTGTGCCTGATTATCATTTATATATTACTATAAATAGAACTGTATTGTATAATATAATATGTATAGGCAACCTAGAAGGTTCAAACCAGTTGTGGACAGCCATAAATGAAGACACATGACTGTTACTTTAGCAACGCTCTGCTCTATGTGAACCTTGTAGTTTTCAGTTTCAATATGGATCGAAATCGAGTTTTTAAGTGTGTATTCGCTCGACGCAGTGTAAACCTTCAATACACATCTTCGCTGTATTCGAACCTTCAATACACATCTCAAGATTCAAGTTTGCTTGCGTTTTGTACAAGATTGCGTCTTCTGTACTTCCGTTATCACTTTGACTGGCAAAAAGGGGAAAGCGAAAACCAAGTTTAAGTAGCCCATGCCTCAATACGGAGATGTTCCACGTTGGGGAGTCAGTCAATGTTATCACATTTTATTTCGATTTTTTACTGTATTTTGATTAGTAAAATTAATTTTAGTTTGTGTTTTCTTTTTTATATTTGTTGCCATCTGTGATTAGTGTGACAAACATTTCCCTTCATTGTTTATGGAGACAGGAAACTAAATGGTAAATATGAAATTATTTTAATTTGTTTAAAAGAAATGTGTTGATAAACTTTACTAACGGTGTTCATAATTTCAAACAAAAGTAACGACGGCAGCCATCAACAACTTGCCGCGGACCGGGTCGAGCCGTCGGCGACAATATTTCAAGATAAGCTACTTCGGCGAACGCTCCTGTGCTTCTTTCCCACGCGGTCACGCACAGGAGGCACGGCCCCATTGAAAGCGATTCCAATATCACTTGGACCACACATTTTTAATTTCTATGGGATAGAACAACGAACAAACATACTCATATGGTAGTTGAAGACAACCGCGCGACGCTAGGCCTATAGTGCAAAAGTTTGCCGCCTATCCTAACCTCTGGACCGGAATAGAACAGTGACAAACTATATTATGGCGGCAAGAATTGATAGGGCGCTCAATCCGCACCGGGATAAGTGTGCCACTAAATTCCACGATAATGATGCGGTTTTATCTGCCGTAGAGAAGTTTTTGAAAAGTAAAAAAAATCATATTTTTCCGCAAGGAATAAAGGATTATTTTATATATATATATTATATAATATATGGATATATTTTCCATCGTCGGCGCTTGGTAAAATTTCCAAATATTCATATCTCTAAATAGAGAAACACTTCTACTGTTGTACGTTTCACTTAGAGTTTTTTATTTTATAAAAAGCCTAACGGTTTCACTTACAACAGCATCATCGGGGCAAAAGTTTAACCTTATAGAGCCTGTTTCTCATACCATTTTCAATAATAGGCCCTGGGCATTCTAACAATATTTTTCGCCAGCCTATACTCTAAAGAAGCACGCAAGACTGGCAAACTGCACATTAAACTGACTTCATCCGCCACGAAGACTGGCCCTCTTCCAAGTGTTACAAAATATGGGAACACTTGGAGCAGAAGGCGTGCTCAAAACCTCATCTCAATTTGGAGTCACTCAAGGCATCCCTTCAGTTTTATTCAGTTCATTTTGATAAATAAATTATTATTTTAAAAACAAACAGGTGATTATCAGTTAACAATAAACATGTGACAGACCTTATGACCCGACAAGGGGTTTTCCTCGTATTGGTCGAGATCCTCTGTATATCCGCCAAAGCGACAATTTTCGGTGCATTCGTTTTCTGGTCCGAAGGGTAGCATAGCCGGTAGACTTGTACAGGATAGCGATGGATCTGTGACGTTCTATGGTGTCAACAAGTCACGGTTTAGGAAAGCTACGTGCCTGTTCGTTACTTTATTCCTTAAAAAACATCAAAAAATTTACACTCCCGGTAACATTTTTAAACAAAAAGAATTAAACAAATCATGTCAATCTCAACAAAAAAAAACTGTAAATAGACTTTACCTAGCTCGATTAAGGACATCACCAAACAATACAACCTTAAATGCTACATTTTATCATACATAACATTATATTTATTTTTTACACGTCACTATGCACCGACAATGAAAAAACCCCACGACACTTTAAGTACGTCACTTGGGCCAGCCGCGAGCGACAGGTACGTACATACGATTGTTTCTGTTCGTGTTATAGCTCTCCATTAAAACAGCGTAACTTGAATTTCAAAGTGCCGTTAAACTATTTATTAAATTAGTAAGAAAGTTTTATTATTTGTTTTACTTAACATTTCAAGGAAACTGTACGCTGAAAATCTAGACGCTAGTCGTACGGACAACGTTTTATTGTACGTATGGGAGTTTTCTCGTTACAGACAAACCAACAACTAGTGGATTTAGAGGCGCCACTTACGAATTCGAAAAACTACATAGGACGTAGCAACTCTATTCTATCTCTTTTGTAGCGACATTCGAAACATAAAAATACGATTTTACTTTATTTACGTTATGTACACAAGTACTAAAGGTACGTATTTTTAATCTACGTTTTTTGAAGTGAAACTTCTTTAGAATCGTTGTGATTTCAAAACGAATGCAACGGAAAAGCGACAGGTACGAGACACAAATATACATTCATCTCATTCTTTTGTCGATTTACTGAAGTTTGTGGGTGAATCGCACACACTCTTTTTTTCTATTTAAATAGTTACAAACACATGCAAGTCAATTGGGTTAGGTCAGTTGACGATGGTGGGCGTAAACCATACCCATATGTAGGTGGCAGGCTAGAGTATAAAATAAAAAAAGGTTTTGACTTTGTATTTTATCATACTGAGTCATCATAATGAATCACTTTAATTTACTTGCAATTGCGAAATACTTCAACCACCACCTGCTTTTCTAATTTATTAACAATAATATCGCCACCTATAAACCAGCAACCCAAACCAGCAGCGTAAAAGTTTTATTGCAAGACAAATGGAAACCATGCACTTTGACGAGAGTATGGGGAAAAGTAATTAAGATTGGAAATTGGTGTTTGTCTGTCCCCGCATCACGATAACCTGTCCGATAGTCAATTTAGTTAACGTATGCGTTAGACTAAAAGCTACGCGCTTAAAATATGAATTGTTACTGTAAAAAAATAAACAGTCATTTTAATGTACAGAGAAATCAAGGACCGCTTTCATTGAAATCAGTTAAAAGTAACCGAGACATAGGAAGAGTAGAGGAATGTTAAGGTGCGAGGGGCGGGGTCGGCTCGTCGAGGTCCTCGACCCGAATGTACGAACTACCTTGACCTACGAACTTTTGCCAACCTCCTGATGTTTTCTGTCCTCCTGGTACATCGACACGATCTGCTTAAAAAGCTATACTTCATTAATTAGGGTCGTTTAAAGTCAACGAATAATTAATATTTAACACGACATTTTCGTGTTTACAATTTAATTATTACATGTTTTCTTTTACAAATATTAGGTACTAAGAGGTTTTGGTTACCTTTTGCAATGCGTCTATATATATTTAAATATTAAGGTTCCATTTAGATTTTTTTTAAAAATAGTAATAATAAATATACCTATTTGCAAGACCATATTGTTGACTGCTATAATTAATACACGAAATACTATGTATAGTATAGATATATCAGTATAAATAAGTTAAACATCCAAGACCCGGA
Organism: Calephelis nemesis; assembly: GCA_002245505.1. NCBI lineage: Eukaryota > Metazoa > Arthropoda > Insecta > Lepidoptera > Riodinidae > Calephelis > Calephelis nemesis. The sequence goes on from NJDD01005236.1 coordinate 69,335, forward strand.
AATACATACATCCATGGTCATAGCGCAAATGCTTGCTTCGTCGGTAATCGAATCCGAGCCTCGTTGTTGGTCAGATGATGTAGGCCAACAAGGCAGTTAAAATATTAAATTGGGTGTGCATATTTTATGGGTCTTTCCAAACTTATTAGACGAATGCCAATTTTTAATGCGATCAGTTTAGGCGATGATACATCTAAGTATACATTGCTGGAGTGAGTGTGCATTATTGCGGTATTGCTTGAGTGTGTCGTTTGCATAGTAACTTTTAAACAGGTGAACTGATTTCGATGCAATTTTTTTTGTTTGAAAGCTGACGTGGACGAATTGGTTCTTTGCTTCATCTTATATATAAAATTCCCGTGTCACAATGTTAGTTACCGTACTCCTCCGGAACGGCTTGACCGATTCTCGTGAAAATTTGTAAGCATATTGAGAAGGTCTGAGAGTCGGCCAACATCTATTTTTCATATCGCTAAGTGATAAGGGTGACTCACCCCCACTTTTTACTAAAATCGCAATAAACAATAGCATAAAAACGTCTGCCGGGTCAGCTAGTTACATATAGGTTTTATGGGCGGTCATTAAGATTTTTAATTTGAGGATTATTTTGAATTGTGTTAGAACAAACAAAGAAAACGAGCGATATATTTACGAATACGGATTTAGAAAAATTGTAAGTGTTGAATACAATTAAGAATATCCTATAAAAATCAGTAAAATTATGAGTTTGTAACTCACAAATAATATTATTTGGTCGTTGTGTCCATATGGTCAAGTAACATTATTTCTATTATGATTAATTAAAAATATATTTTGAGAAATCAGACAAAACGTTTTGTACAAGTCTTTTAGTTTTAAAAATTATGTAAATTTTCTGTATGCAATAAATGATTAAATAAATAAATAAACATTAATTGTTTCTTGATTTTAAAACAAATATTTTATTTAGATTTAGGACCTGTTAAAGGCAACGACTGCAAATAAACATTACAGAGGATATTTTTCTACCATTTCAAAGTTTGTCTATCCTTAAGCTTCAACACTAAAAATATGAAACGTGATGCCTGAGACAATGATGGTGATCACGAACGCAGCGGTTTCTGGGAAATTGCTGTCTGTTTTTTTACACTTCCAAAACATATAGACCATATCAATGAGATATCTCCCTTGAAGCTCTCCCGCTGACAAAAGACAACCGTCACTTATAGACACCGTTAATGTTACTGGTGACTTTTCATCTTTTCGCCAGGCAAATAACACGACAGTGTCAATACTTACGTTGTGACATCAAAATTAGAAAATTTTAGTTAAATTTGGAATCGAGTAGAAGAGAGAAATCGAGAGTGTATTTTTTATATAATAGTAAGAACAAATGAGATAAGAATTAGGAAGTAATTATAAACTATTAACTGTCGAGTTAAAGGTGATAAAGAACGTGTACCAAATACAGACAATGCTTTAGACTTTCTAATATTACAACACGTGCTTTTGTAACGTTGGTCAACTCCGTTCGCTTATTAATCGTGCATCGATAACACAGCTTTCAGTTATCAAAGCTATTGGGGTCGGTATAGTTCAAAATAAATCGGACAACTACACATAATATCAATGGTTGACAGCCAAAACCAGACTTCCAGACTTTACAGGAGAGCAGTTTAAAGTTGAAAAAAAGAGAAAAATAATTATAAACTAAAATTTAATTTAATTAAAATTAATAAATAATTATTTAATTTAATTTAAATTTACAATTATTTTCCTTTTTTTTCCAACTTTAAACTGCTCTCCTGTAAAGTCTGGAAAGTGGCGGTTAGCCCTTTTTGGCTGTCAACCATCGATATTATGTGTAGTTGTCCGATTTATTTTGAAGGAGAGAATCTCCTGTAAAGTTTGGAAAGTGGCGGTTAGCCCTTTTTGGCCGTCAACCATCGATATATAGATTCACAATTATTGACGTACTAGCTTAAGGCCCTACACTTAGTCATCCAGAAGAGCCACACGCCGCACTCCCCCGTTCCATGATTATTATGAAATAAGTGAGCTCTAAAGTAAATGTCTTCAAGTGACAAATCACTATTTTTGACACTATAAAAGTAGTTTGAAAAAAAATATAAAAACTGAAATGATTATCTTTTAGGTATAATACTTATCCATGTTTACGTTTAATATGGTGTCGATATTTTCATAAATGAAGTAGACATTTGCGTTTTGCTTTCAAAAAAGGGTTAACTTTTTGATTTTTTTCTATCGATTAAAGTGAAATCAATCGTGTTTTAGAAATAATAGTCTTATAAAGCATATTAATGTTAATCTTGTGTATTTTTGTCACCAAGATCCATGATTGGTTTGTATGAAAAAAAACGTTATATTGCTAACGTATTTTACCCTCTTTAGCATACATGGACTTACATGGATTAAAGTATCTTCACTACCGGACGTACTAACTCACTCATTTATAGAATACTAGCTGCGCCCCGCGGTTTCACCCGCGTAAGTCCCAATCCCGCGGGAACTCCGGGATAAAAAGTAGCCTATATGTTATTCTGGGTCTTCAGCTACCTACATACCAAATTTCATCGTAATCGGCTTTGTAGTTTTTGCGTGAAAGAGTAACAAACATCCATACATACAAACTTTCGCATTTATAATATTAGTAGGATGTACAGATTTCACCGTGTCGGTCCAGGTCCACTGAGTAGAATAGAACATTTGCCATTGATCTGGCAGCTCGCAAAAGCCGAGAATATGTTAAATGACCACTACCACTAAACAAGGCCACTGGTGATAGAGTGCTGTGCATCAACTTACGCGAGTAGAAATCCACTGCCTTACTTAGTCCTTCCATGTTCCATAATGAAATAGTCACGTTTTGCTCCGGGTAGCAGGTTAGCCGGGAGACTTGCACAATAAGCTAAACATGTCGGCTACAAGACAGCGACGCACCTGTAACATCTATGGTGGCTAAAAGCTACTCTCACCATCAGGAGAGCAAAAAAAGGAAAGTATCTTCACGCCCATATCTCCGAAGACTCTGCCTACCCCGGCAGAGGCACAACCAGGGCACCCACGACTAGCCGAAGACACTAAGTCCCACAATGTGATAGATAGGTGGCAAGCCTATCGCCAACTGGGCACATATCCAATCCCGGGCAACGTTAATTTTATTAAAAAATAAAAATGTACGTTTTTATTGTTCCCCGACCTCAAGAAGCCAAGTCCGACGCCGGACCGCTAGACCACAGATATGATTACTGCTCAGGAGAGTAGTGTGCTTTTTCGCTAAGTGATACACAAAAAATAGATACTTAAATCTTAACAAAAACATTTTAAATCTGATTATAAATTTACTATACTTACTGTTACAAGAATACAAAAAACAATTCTAATTGTACTACTATTACTGTATACTATACTATTGTACTAGTTGCAAAAAAATATAAATTTGAAATGAGGGGTTTGCCTGTGGGTGAATAGAGCCGTGACGGAAAAAAATATACTCCAAAAAATCAGTTGATATGACTTGTGAAAATCTTTAAAATAAAATAAGTGTGAGAAAAAACTATCGAATAAAATAAGGATAATGAAAAAATGAAAATACAACAGGACAAATTTTCTCAATAAAATTATGTCAAACATACAATTTTGAATGAAATAACCGTTGTTGAGTTATAAAGGATAAATAGATCATGTATTTTTCTGACCATTCCATTGTAATGTCAGAACAGCAGTCACATTTTGTTTTAATGGCAGCTTTTTTCGTAGGTATTTCATGTCTTTCAATGGCCAAAAAGGTTACCGTCATATACGCCGCCGATTATTCACGATGTTCGACAGGAACACACGTCTGTATCTCAGAGTATATGTGTTCATTAAATTTTATTAAGGCATTTATATGTATAATTTGTATTGGAACCATCCATATTACAAACATTAAATTTGTTGATACAATTTATTTATAAATAAATTGTATCGTCGGTGTAAGAATGGAATTCCACCAAGCACCGACGATAAGAAGTATAGAAACTGTTAAATTTGTTCACTCTGAAATTAATAAACTTTGCTTATATTTTTTTGAAAATACTTATATTATTATTTTTCCGCGCCGCATGATATATACAGAGTGTTTCCAATTATCGTAAAAAGGGGTCCAAAGTAGATAATGGAATTTCGCTAAATGCCGCCTATGGAAACGTTTAAATATTTAGGAGCAGTGTTAGTTAACTTATTAGAAGTCAGCACTGACTTAGGAACTAATTTTTCCGTTTGCTTGTTTTTTTTTCATTTTTACATTACAAATAAAATACACTTAACTTCAATTGTTATACTCACTATCGATACTTTTTAACAAGTCAATAAAACATTGTTAAGTGTAGCATAACCCCACCAGTCACCACCAAGCTACGTCATCTGTCAAAGAGTTCGCACTGCTTAACGGGACCGCCATAGAACCGGATATGTGGCCATCCGGTTACCTCGGTCGCCTCACTGGGCCAACAATATCCATAGACGATATATGACACGTGCGGAGCAATAAATACTATTTTATAATACATCCGGTATCTCTTACGTATTTTCACTAAATAACTAATTCTTATAGATAGCAAAAGCCCACATATAGAATCTTTATTAATAACATAATGTTTTATAATTAAATTGTGTTCTAATGAATAATACTCGTAATATCAAATTGTTAGGGTCTGAAGGGTCTCTCTAATATACATTTTTAGGCTAGTTGCTGCACAGCTTTCTACCGCTTTGTACAAATATATTAATGTAGGTAAAGTAGCCGTCTTATCAACAAACGTAGATTGAATCAAGGTTAACTTTACTCCAAGATTGAAGTTAACATTACACATACTCGGTATTAATAGAGTACCGATAGAGTAAACTAATTCGAATTTACACTCGTATTGAACTGGGGCCCTACCATGAAAGCTTAAAGCAGTATTATTTCCATCTTGCTAAATGGCTGCCTTTATAAGCAACTTTATGGAAACGTCATAAGGTTGTCTTTCTCGACTGACAATTAGTATTGTTGAAATAGTATTGTTTTAAGAGCTTAATATGGTAACCCCCCTGTTGGGTAAGCTATTTCAAAGCGAGGTTTTTAGTCAAAATGCTAGACTCTTTTTGCATAATTCTGTGCTTATTCCAACGTTATCGTATGGAAGCGAGAGTTGGGTTAGTCAGAAAAAGCATGATAGTAGGATTAAAGCTGTAGAAATTAAAGCGCTGCGGAAAATCTATGGTGTAACGCTCGCTGACCGCATTCGTAAAAATGAGATCCGAGAAAGAGTGGGATTGAAAGAAAATGTTGATGAACAAATGCGAAAGGGCAAGCTCCGCTGGTTTGGTCATGTGGAAAGAATGACAGATGAAAGATTGACAAAGCAGACATACAATGCGAATGTGGATGGATGTAGGTACCCAGGGAGACCAATATTATCCGAGGGTGATGTCAAGAGTCTCCAAAACCGGCATTTTTGTATGAAAAGAGTATTTATTGAATGTGAAGGAAGCCAGATAGGTTTGTCGGGATCGTGAGGTCTGGCACTCAATACTCTCTGCCTACCACGCAACGGACATGGCGTGAAGATAAGTATGTATGTATAATAAACCATTTTGCCGCTATATGGTTTCAGAACAGAGTAAGGTTAGATTATTTTGGCATATATTTTAAACATTTCCGAACATAGGATATCATACATATTTTAAAATTTTAACATAATCACGATGTAATCGATGTGTTGTCAGGCTGTGACTAGGGCGTCAAGCCGTATGTAAATAAGTTTATTGGCTATACAAAGCTTCATAACGAAATAAGACAGTTGAAAGCACTGCCATTATCACATATTTATTGTTATCTCTGAATCACTATTTTTATAAGTTATAATAACATAATATTTCCTGATTTTAATCAAGATGATAAAGACAATACAGTGGGGAAATGACTGCCCAAGCCGGTTCTTACATCTTCTACTAGTGTAAGTAATCATTAATGTCATTAATTTACGCGGTAATTGTAGACTTTCTCAACACCGCAACACGCAGTATCCCACCCTTAGGTTGGTAACGCACCATTAGTATCTCCTTATATAAGTTTCACAACTGTGGTTTAACATTCGATGGGATATATTTAAGACATATTTTAAACGAAATTGACGTTTTAGTCTTGCGAGTTCGGTGGGTTGAACGACGCCAAGAGGTTCTTGTAATAGTAGGGGAGTCTAGGAGGAGATATGGGGAGTTACTTTGGCGTGATTCTGATATGGGAGATCACTAATACCATGGTCGAACACTTATGTTATATGTAAAATATCTGTATAGACTGGCACGTGTAAGGTAGTCTGTCTATTTTTCTTTGGTTAAAATATACACGAGCATATCAGATTAAGGTACGGTTCAATGTATACTTAACAAGTGTATGTTTAAATATTCGGAGATTGAAAGTGACGAACGGAGAGTCAGAAACTTTCCAAAAACAAGACGTCTACGTTCAATAGTCATTATGAAGACGAGTCTCATTGACATATTGCTGTCATCGGAGACAAATTCATTACGTATTTTAAACAATGAAAATATTCCGATACGCTAACATTTAATTAAGTACAAGAATTTTATTTGTTTTTTAGCTTTTAGACTTCCCTGCACCGCTAACAAAATAAAGACACATCACCTTTTTTATTCTCCGACATCTAATCGACAAACTTCAACAGTTCCCCACAACGATGAGGTGACTGCATATTTACCATCCCGGGCTCCCCTACTACAATGTCACGAAACTTCTTTTATATCCGGGTTTTGTTGGCTTATTGCGAATGAGATACATTTTATAATAACTTTTGGACGGTTTTGAAATTTATTGGTCTAACTGTTGGGACGCTATTGAACATTTGTTGGGATAGTCCCAACATAGAAATGGTCGGGCAGTGTAAACGACGTTTTCATTCAATAAATTTACGAGTAGAGAATCCAATTTATACATTTTGTTAGTATTCAAAGTCGAGCGATGCAGGTTGTAGACAACACTAGCCTCACTGCGTGTACAGAACCGTGTACGGCGATCTGTATAATGGTGAATGTTTTGAAACACTTTTTAAATTTTAATATAGCTTTATTCACATTTTTTATTTGACTAACAGCCAAAACACGACCGTACTCGAGTCCGGAGTCCTTCCGTAAAGATAATGACGAGATCTAAATATTAGTGCTCAGTTGAACTTAAATATGTATGTTTTCCCGTGTTGGTCTGGGCTCCTTTGCAGAATAGACCATCTGCCTTCCTGCCAGGCAGTTCGTAAAAGGCGAGCATGACATCTGACTAGGTGGTAGAGATTCGCAGCGACTCACCCGGATTGGTACTACCGTCTTGCCTATTCCTGCCGACATAACGTCATGAGGTGTTCCGGTTTGGATAGTAAGGTAGCCGGAAAAATTACTTTTTCTCGAGGCCTAACATCCCGGCTTCAGGTTTGCAACTCACCATTACCACCTTTGGTGTCTTTCGGCGTGAATTTCTTACCATCAGGAAATCCGTTTGTTTGTTCGCCTTCCAATACATTAAAAAAAACTGGTATGTACGAGTAGGGTCGTAGGAAAACTCGAGCCGTTGACAGGCTCGCCTCACAATGGCTGGTGTTTACTCCGTTCTCACGGCTGTTTCTCATCGCGAATACCAAACAAAAGATCTAATGGCAGCCTTTTATCGCTGGCTGACTTATTATTTTCAAGACGGTGATTATTATTGACATGTTCAGGAAACAAAGACTGAAAAAACAATAGATCTAGTTATTGTGTACGCCAGAATGTCGAGCCTTATATTATTTTGTCAGAGACCCAATTAGCTTTGCTTCCCAAACGAACCCCCTCAGTTATTATTGTTTGTCGGAAGTAATACAGAACTTAAGTACTGATCTAATTATTCAAGTGAATAGCTTCGACCTTTTGAAAGTCTAATGCTTGTTTTCAATCGACCGGGCTCAGGTTTGATTTCCAACAGGGATTTGTGTGTCTGTATAACTAGTTTTGTGTGATTATTACTTAAGTGGTGTATATGTGTGAGCGTCTGGCTGGTCAATCGGATCTCAAAGCGCCTATTTTAATTCTGACGGCGTTGGCTATTTAGGTATTGTATTTTAGTTAAGAGGTGGTAATCTGTCTAACTCATGTCCACACTAATATTATACAGACAGCCTGTATATCTATCTCTCCCTTTTTTTAAGTTATAGAAAGGCAAACAAGCAGACGGATTTCCTGGTGTTAAGAAATTCACGCCACCTAGAGACACCAAAGGTGGTAATGGTGCGTTGCCAACCTGACGCCAGGATGTTAGGCCTCGAGCAAAAGTAAGTTTACCGGCTACCTTACCCTCCGAACCGGAACACGTCATGACGTTATGGCGGCAGGAATAGGTAAGGTGGTAGTACCAATCCGGGCAAGTCGCTGCTAAACTCTACCACTTAGTCAGATGTCACGGTGATAGTAACTGTGAGCCTATGATCGCCTTTTACGAGCTGAAAAATTTTTGAATATTAAGTTTCAGACACCGACTTGCCGATGTGACTTGCCTATCTTGCAAATCCAGGATAATCTCAAATCGTGAAAAATGGAAGGTATTGAAGATGTTTACCTGTCATTGCGGAACATACCTGAAACAAATACACTTTGTTAATATTGTTGACCAAAATATATAAAAATAAGTAATTGATTGTTCGCCTGGTAATCGAATTTCTCAACACTGCAGAGGCAACACCAAGCACAATAATGAATTTACGGCGCCGGTATGTAAGGAAATCATCGCCAGCTGATGAAAAAAAAGGAACTCTTCATCAATTACGTAAAGCTTTTTTGAGGCTAAATTTATTTTCTTTCGAAAGATTTCATAAGATTAATAAAATACTAGGATTTAAGATGAAATGTTCATAGTTTCGTTACTAAAATAACAAAAATAAAATAAAAGGCCTTTCCAGAACTTTCGTAAGTAAACGATTTATTTTCATTTTATTACGCTATTCTACCACCCAATACATTGTAAATGCAAGAAAACACGCGCAAGTCGGGGCGACCGCAAAAGCTACAAAGGTGGTACCAATCCGGGAGTCTCTGATACATATACTTACTAAAAAGATCTCCATACAGAACAGCTTTTCCACGGAGATTTGACGTAAAAGGTAAACGTATATATACACCGTGTAAATGACAGCGTACCGAAAACTGAAACCATGGATTCTGTACATGATAGACATGCGTAGTTGGAATTTTGTGTTGAAAATTCCATGATTTTTCCAATTTTTTTTTTATTTCATTATTATTTTATTAATAATATTTACTTAACGCAACTCGATTTTTATTCAAAACCTAAAAAATAACAAATTTTTACTAAAAACAGCAATGTAATAAAAGAGGGTTAATGCATATACTTTGTTCGCTATACATTGCGGGCTGAAAAACTGCTAAATATTTAACCACTTGTTTCCGACAAAAACTGTTAACGGAATTTCGAAGTCTGATATGTATCTAAACTACCACAGAAGTTTTCAAATACACCCTGTATATATAGTTAACGCCGACGAGAGGCTCTAGAGTGTATACAAATGGGCGTACGTAGGGGCTATAATAATTGAAGTAAACACAAGTTATCGCTTCACCCCAGTTGGAGGATAGCGCGGTGTAACCTATTACTGAAGTAAAACAAACATCGAGCGGACGGACGGACCACCCGCCGGCTAATGGGTGCGACATCGGGTACACTCACATCCATCTCTCTATTTTACATATTATAAAATTGTGGGAGTTGTGTTCCCAATAACAAGAGAGGAAATCCGATTACAATTGCAATTCTTGGAATTTAGGGGCTCTAGGAATTGCAGATGATCCATACTGCAAACGAGGTCCGAACTATCACGAGGAAAAAAACATTTTATATGAACGTAAAACATTTATTTTCTAATACTAATTTTTGCTAATTTAACTCATTAACCTAAGGTCATGTTTCCGTCAAACAATTTATATGTAAAGGAAGGCTGATCACCAGAATGTGAAACTTATTACAAAGTCACCTTCTATCAACATGAAAGAGTACACAAGTGTTTTATGGAGTTTACACATTTTTATTACACAAGTTTTTGTTAACACACGTTATTTTTTAATTATGTACATATTTTTCTATGAACAAATAAGTTTTTTAACAGCAAGTTGTTACGTAAGCCTTTAAACAGCAAAATATGTTTTACGTCTGCGTGAGTTATTTCCACTACAGTCAAGACAATACAAAAAATAGTATCTTCACGCCCATATCAACGAAAAAGTAGGCAGAGGCACCACCACGGCACCCACGACTAGCCGAAGATACAAAGCCCCACAATGTGATAGGTACACATCACATTTTTGGTAAAAAATGAATTTAATAAATGGCGGATCATTTTTTAATAGATATTTTCAAATTGAAACTTTTCAGATGGGAATTGTGCTGTCATATTAAAACTTTTTTCAGTAGTTTTTTAGTTTTTTTGTTTAGTTATGTCCTTTATGCGGTCATAGTCGTAGCGAAGCACATACCAGGTATTTTATTACCTTCAAAGTAAGCTACTTAATAACCATACACTTACGCCAACGAAAATCTAATTATCAAAACATTTTTAAGGCAGTTTACGAAATTGAGTTCAGTTTTCGCCGAAAATTCTCTTTAATTTCTTCTGCCGATTGAAAACGGAGAGCACGAAGTGGTAATTTGAGTTTAGGAAAATGAAAGAAGTCAGCTGCAGCCATATCTGGGGAATATGGTGGTAGCTCGATAGTATTTCTTGAGTGTTTGGTCAAAAATTCGTTCCCAATGATAGCCTTGTGCGAAAGCGCATTATTGTGGTGCATAAACCGAGAATTTTCCTTCCACAAATCTTTCCTTCATCGTCAAATTTGATCTTCAGCGCTGTATATCGCTATAATAATAATCCTTATTTTCCGAAGCTTGTTGACTAGTTTGCTTGTAAAATTCTATCTATATATATATTATCTGATAACACCCAATTGCATTGTACAGTTCCTAGAAACCGTCGGTCTTGCGGAACTTATGTAAGCTTAATGAATAAAAGGCGTGATCACGATATATGTGTCAAGGTCGCAGTGTTCCTCGCAATTGTTTGACGCGTACAAATCTAACAACAAATAAAAAAAATTGGATTTGGAACCATAAGCAAACAATCCATTCTCAAATATTTTTTTTCTTAATGTATAACAGGAATTCCCTCCCGCTATTATAGCTATAACACTCTTCCATACATAGATTTTTTAGTAAATATTTTCAATATTTTAGGCCAAAGACAACAGATGTAAAACAAGCCTTTAATTTGCTAATTCCGCGTAAGCAGTGTAACTGTTGTGGCAAATATTCCTCCAAATGACACAGAGTGTGACAAGCCTAACTGAGGTTCCCACCACCCACCTCCGCGACCAGAACACGAATATAGGAAGAGCTCGGGAAACAATCCAGATTATCACGTTCTTCACATGTGACAACCCTACCTAAAGTTCCCACCTCCCACCACCGCGACCAGATCACAAACAGAGTCCGAATACGGGAAACAAAACCACCCGTCACGTCCCTCGCCAACTTTGTCGAAGCACTCACCACAGAGAACACCAAATCGCACTCGACGTACGTTTCGCCTCGACACCGAGGCATCCTCAGGAAATCGACTGTACCGTACAAACGACGACACAAGAGACACACATGTGAAGAACGTGATAATCTGGATTGTTTCCCGAGCTCTTCCTATATTCGTGTCCTGGTCGCGGAGGTGAGTGGTGGGAACCTTAGTTAGGCTTGTCACACTCTGTGTCATTTGGAGGAATATTTGCCACAACAGTTACACTGCTTACGCGGAATTAGCAAATTAAAGGCTTGTTTTACATCTGTTACAATGGATTTCCGCAAAGTAACGCCTGATTCAATAAAATAGGCCAAAGACAAATTCATTCTCAAAATCTTTTTTTGAAAAAAAAGTATTGGAAATGAAAACCTGGTCGTTCTCCTCTTAAATTGTAAATAGAAAAACTAATAGCTTTGTGCGTGAAAATCACGACGTTACAATGAGCCCTCGTCTTTTGCATATGAAAAAGGCAGAATAAAAAATCCAAAAGCGCGATTAAATCCCATCCACTCTTAACATAAAAAAGGGAGAAACAAGCAGTGCGGCTTTCAATTAGTAAAAGATGACCAACGTCCGAAGTATCTTAAGCTAAGACAGTGATGCAAATTCTGGCGACCATTCCGCATGGCACAGCATTCCGATAGTAACTGACTGCGAATGGAATAATCTTAAATTACTAGATTTCCACGAGCGCGAGCGGGCGAAAAACCTTTTCGCTTCATACATCTTGTAGTCGAAGTAATATGATTCAGACAGATTTTAGAAAAATAAATAACGTATTTATTTCTACTAGCTTCCGCCCGCGACTCCGTCCGCGCGGATGTCGGTATTTGCGTGATAAAAAATTAAGATTATTTTTTTACGTATTTTTCCAGGATAAAAAGTATCCCATCTTATGCCTAGGATAATAAGGTATAATTATACCAGGTTTCATCGAAATCGAACCATTAGTTTTCACGTGATGCCTGAACATACATACAGACAGACAGACAGACAAAAATTTTTTTAATCACATATTTGGGTTTGGTATCGATCCAGTAACACCCCCTGCTATTTAGTTTTCAATAAGTTCAATGTACAAAATTGACCCTTCTACTTCTACAGATTTATTATGTGAATAGATTCAATGGTGTCAATGTTCAATAACCTCTTTGCTTCGCTGTATCAGCGAAGAAGAAAAAAAATTTAAGAAGAAGGCAAGGCGAATAAGCAACTGGCTAACTTGATAGTTAGTGTGACAACCGAAGAATAATTTAAGGAGATTTTTGCTTATGCCAGAAGTCGATGAACAACCACACAGTACTCCTGATGGCAAGAGACCTACAGACAGCATTGCTGTAAGGCCTATTCTGCAAGTTTACCGACCACCCTACCCTCCGGATCTATGGCTGTAGTAATTAATGCTGCACAGAACTCTGCTATCAGTGGTCTTGTTGGTAACTATCTAGTTATATGTGCCTTCTTGGGCAGAGAGAACACGGAGAAAATACTAAATTTATCGATAAACACAAAACAGTAAACGTATCATTTCCAGTACATTACGTCCTGCCACACCATGTCAACTGCTCGCGACGGCCTGACCATGCGATACCCATATAAATAGCAAAACTGTCACAAAGAACGTGTTTTTTTTCGCTCTACTTCCCTGACAAAATGTAACCAGTTTCATTTCTAATCCTCATTTCGTATTGTGCATCATTATGTATCTAACGCCTTATGTGGTGGACTTTTAGTCTTGACTTTAACGATACAAAGCCACGAACCGATTTCCATCACGCCAACTGGGATGTAGACCCGCATCTTATGGAATTTTTTAATAATATATTTTTAATGATGCCTGTTTCTGAGATTCTAGTGTATTTAGATAATACCTTTATATAATGTAACTTATTTAATTTTGCTTTTTGTTAAATTGGAAATAACAGTAATTTAAATATAACTGACGTTTTACTTTACAAAACTTTAAACGACAATTTGGACAGTCATTTTTTATTGGCTTATTTGACACCTTAATTTCAATTTTCGAACTAACATCTTTGTTTCAATCCAAAAAGTACGGTTTGGTTTACTGGCTTAATGTCTAATTGTATACTTTGTGCACTTCTATGGCTAGATAAACAAAGAATGTGAGTGTCAGAACAAACATTATCTAAATTGCTAGCAATAACATCGAATCATGCAAGCCTCCTAGTAGGTGTCAACGTATGGTGACAAAATCATTATCATGATCTAAAATACTTATAATTTTTTTTACGGGTATTGATAGATTGAAAAAGGTCTGCCAATCTTCACATAACGAATTTGACCAACATGGTTCTTAGCTACATATGGGTTTTATATTAACAACAATTGTAATTTATAAATAAACTAGCTGACCCAGCAAACTTCGTATCGCTTGACATTAATGCTTCGACAGTAGCGCAGTCTGTCGGATCCAATGTGAAACTTTCCAAAATCAACGACTACTTATTATTAAAAAAATAATTAAAAAAACACTTTCCAAGAGACCAAATTGTGAATCTAAACCATTCTCGAATTCCCTTGAACACGCACAAAAACTTTCATTAACATCGGTCCAGCCGTCTAGAAGTTCAGTGACATACACACTAACAGAAGAATTATATATATAAAGATATTTAAATAATTAGTGTATTGTGGAGAAATACATGTGTATAAAATGGAACTCCATAAACAGGTCGACGATGGAAAGTGTATTTTTGAACGAAATCATATAAAAACGTACGCGGACATTGATATCTTCGCAAGACATGTTTTAACCTTGATCTTTCAAAGCGAAGCTAATTCTATATGATACGATAGAGACAAATTAATTACATAATTGTCCATTCGAATAGATCTTGTAATTTCTGTACGTATTGTTTTGAATAGCTGCTTCTGACTGAATGAAAAGAAGTCATAATGAGAAATAGTCAATGCTGATGGACATCCGTAACGCAAAGTCACCAATGTATTACCAATTTTAAATTACTATCGTAAAGCATTAATTTACTAGTCCAGTTTTGACGAATTTCAAAGCCAGAACAATTTTTTATGACAACAGAAATAGGTAAAACATACATACATAATACACATCCATGGACTTACTCATCGGCAACCAACAATATTATTGGCTAAGACAGTTACAATAGGAAAAAAATATCAATTAAACTTGGCAGTGATTTAAAACTATCAAGAATATTGTTGAATATACGAATTGACATACAAAGTATTTGGCTAGAAACATGCAATTTCTCACTATTCCTAAAATGTGAAACTCCGAAAATTTTAGTATTTGCTTAGCTATAAATAGTCACAAAAAAAAATTTTCTTAATTTGAATTTAGAATCTTTAATGAAAATGAGTACGTACATTTTTTCTAATTTGTCGTATTGTTAAATATTGAGTGGACGCTTACAGAAGACCGTGTCGCGGTTATCGCGCTGCATCGATATAATTAAACACCGACTCAAATTTTTGACATACTGAAAATTTTTAATTAAACCAGAGATTCAGTTATCAAAATTCAAATTCAAATTCAATTCAAATTTATTTACTGTCACCCTAGGTATAGAAGTAAATTAACAACTAATTGATACAGTCTTAGTAAAACCTAGGTGAGAGTCTGGTGCCCGTTGTAGGTAATGACCTGAGTTACAAGTCACCAGCGCCCCCTCCGCGGATTTTCATGTACAGTTACATTACTAGGTACATAACATAAGTATCATTAATATACTAGTAGAATAAAACTATAAAAAAATATAAAAACTATACCTATGTTATCCATCCATCGTACCATAAAACGATATAACGAGGACTCAAGTTAGGAAGACAGAAAAAGAAGCGGTCGCTTTCGCTCTGTTAGGAGGTGTTGAATGAATACTTAGGACAACGAGCTTATCTAAAAAAAACAGAACATCGTTTGGATGTGCGACTAATGGACATGAAACTAAAAACATCCCGCGTTTTGTTGAAGCATTAAACAGGAAAAAAGCACCGTCAATTCTTTTTTCGGGACTTTTTTTTTACTGTAAAA
>NJDD01005236.1:112342-129223 GCA_002245505.1 Calephelis nemesis
GCCACTCGACCAACGAGGCGGTCAAATTCGTATGACTATTGGTATAACAATGAAAATTTTAGATAAAATTACACTAACAATATAGATTTGTAACAAGTTTAGATGAGTTTAATTTTCGATTTTGGCCGTAAGTTCGATGTCGGTTTCGTCCGAAAACCCAGTCTCAGTCGGACGCTAATATACGTCCACTATAATCAACGCCGCAAATTCAAATGATTTTGAAGCTATAAGCTTTAAGATCACGATTTGGCGACAATAACTGTTTCAACTTTCAAAATACGTAGGAAGGTAGGTCGTCAATTAAAAAAGCGGCAGCATAATTCGGTTAATTTGAAAAACAGAACGATTAGTGTCGATCAAAATAGAAGAAAATTAAGTATATACAAAATTTAAAACAGATTAAATATTATAAAATGTTTACTTGTTTGTTCTATTCCGAAAATAGTAAGTTTATTAAGCACTAGCTTCTGCCCGCGACTTCGTTCGCGCGGACGTCGGTCTTCGCGTGATAAAACTGAAAAATTAAGATTTTTTTCTACGTATTTTTCCAGGATAAAAAGTATCCCATTTTATGCCCAGGATAATAAGGTATAATTAAACCAAGTTTCATCGAAATCGAACCGTTAGTTTTCACGTGATGCCTGAACATATACAGACAGACAAAAATTCTTTTGATCACATATTTGGGTTTGGTATCGATTCAGTAACACCCCTTGCTATTTATTTTTTCAATATTTTCAATGTACAGAATTGACCCTTCTACAGATTTATTATATGTTTAGATTTTGACTAAGAATTAATTATTATTAACAAATAAAATAATTATTAGTAACGAATAACGTAATTATTAGTAAAGAATTATACGTTAGTCTAAAAATTACAAAAGAATAACGATTACATACAGCAATGGTTTGTGTGCGAAGTCCCTATTTGTGCCAGTGCACACTCAACAATTAAACTGAGTTCAAATATCGATCTCCATCCCCAGACCCCATATCCGACGCGGAAACACTTGAGAATTGATGGAATGTGTAAACTGTTCTCCGCTATTACTAACGAAATAGTTTATGCTATTCATTGTTTGTTGGATTTGTTGTTTTAATAATAAATAAATAAATATCCCTGGACAAGTCACACAAATTGAATCTAACCCCAAAGTAAGCAAATTACATGCTTGTGATATGGGTGTTAATCAACGATTCTAATACATGGAAATACTTAGATAGATACCAGAATAAATTTCATAAACACCCAGACCCGGACATGCAGACATTTAAATGTTCATCACACAAATGCCTGCCCCGTCGGGAATCGAACCCGAGCCTCGTACCTAGTTGCTCGATGTAGTTAAGCGTGTACGCTAGCCAACGAGGCGATTGTTGCATTGTATTTTGTATTTATTTATAAATCATCAAATTTTAATTCCAGTTACCTCATAAGACAAAAACTGTATAAAATACTTAACAATCACAGTTTTCAAAAAATCTACATCAACTAATTTAGTATTATTATATTTAAAGATTTACTCTTCATACATGTTCAGTCAACCGCATTTCGCCTAAAATTAACTTGGTTTAACCGTACAAATTATTAAAAAATAGCTAAAATATTTACAAACAACAAAATCCACACATCGTAATATGTAGCCCATAACAAATGTCCAAGATTAACTTCAAAACAACAATATTTAAAAAATGTGTCCAATTGCTAGGCAAGGCCATCATGTCTGAACTGTAACTGACGGGTCATAGGTATGTCCCGTGTGGGTGGAGAGTCCACTGTATGGTTTAACTGAAAGCAAAGCGTATGTGTTACATAATACAAAAGTGTATTTAGCATTACAGCAGCTACAACACCCTCGCCACTGGCCTGCGTATTTGTATAGGTGACATACATTTCTTCAAGTCAACAAGTTCTGCTTATTTGCAACATGAACCATAGCGACGGACGCAACAATCCAGTCACACTGTTGCTGAACTCTACCCCCAACTCTTACCGACTGCCGGACTGATTTTCCAGCATTCCAAATTACTAGTTTATTGCACGAGCGAGCGGTGGGGTTGTTACATCCCCACGCGAGAATGAATGATAAATTACTATGACCTTATTTTCCTTACGCTGGTAACAACCAGGTACAAGTATCGATTTTCATCCGCATATCCGGATATTGAGGCACTTTAAAATTTATGGACTGTGAATTGTTCTCCGCTGTAACTTATCAGGTTTATTGTTAACTAGTAGTCCTTCGCGATTTGGCCTCTGTTTGTGTCATAAGTAGAAGTACTCTGGGAAATAGCCTATCAACCTAAAACTAAAGTATCTCGTCGGCTAACATAGCCTATACCAGGGGTCACCAATTAGTTTCGCTCGCGGTCCGTTTTGATAAACTGAATGAAATAATCCATAAAAAAATATAGAAAAAAACTAAGGCATTTTTTACATATCAATGTGAAAAATACCGTTTTTGTTGCGAGCTATCTGCCTGAAGTTTGTAGTAAAACTAAGTATCAAAAACATATTCTTGATACTTTCGCCAAGGTGAAAAAGTGTGGCTTATACTTATTATACTGCCGCTTCAAATCACAACGAATATCTTCTGCAAATGATTTGTGTTTAGTAATATAATGCCGTTTTACATTCGAGCTTTTACTTGACGCTACTGTTTGATTCAAATCAAGCACATGATACTGCTTCAGCACAATTTGGCAGGGTTGCTGTATTTTCGAGGGTCGAATAAATCTGTAGTGCAAGTTGCTGTGTTCTCGCGGGCCACACAAAATGGTTCGGCGGTCCGGATGCGGACCGCGGTCCGCTATTTGGTGACCCCTGGCCTATACCATACCCTGGAATGCCATACCCTACAAATGTGACCATGAAAACAACAAGCTAGTGCAGAGGTAACAGTAAGTAAGGCTTATAATTAAGTTGTAGAATTCTATCAATAATTTTGGTCATTTGCCTTTTAGTTTCATAAAAATGCAATAATATATTTAACTTTTCCTATTTTATTACATTATACACCTAGTTTCAAATTGAATAAATAAATAAATAAATTCGAAAAATATTTAAAAAACGATTTCAAACTACGTCTAAGCCTTGTAAGTTTGAGAGAAAGTGAATAATTTGTGCTTAAAAAAACGTAACCCAAAATGGCGGTCACGTAACCGGTGCCTTCACAACGTATAGACTGACGTGTGGCGACCTTGGTGAACACCATAATGATGGTCATCTATACATATAATAAATCTGTAGAAGGGTCAATTCTGTACATTGAAAATATTGAAAAAATAAATAACAGGGGGTGTTACTGGATAGATACCAAACTCAAATATGTGATTAAAAAAAATTTTTGTCTGTCTGTCTGTGTATGTTCAGGCATCACGTGAAAACTAACGGTTCGATTTCGATGAAACTTGGTATAATTATACATTACATCCTGGGCATAAAATGGGATACTTTCCTGGAAACATACGTAGAAAATAAATATATCTTAATTTTTCAGTTTTATCACGCGGAGACCGACATTCGTCGCGGGCGGAAGCTAGTATTAAATAAAAAAAAGCCTCTGGCCCCGGCTTCACGAGCGCTATTTTCTACCTTTACGTTTACGTTTTCTATACAGTAGTTGGAGTCAAGAGTCAAGTAGGTGGAGATATCTCCACCTACTTGACATATTTTAATCAAATAATGTTATGATTTCCAGGGTTTTGCATAAGGAAAGCACTGCGAAACCTTGCACAAATTCATTATCAAACTAATATTAAATTTAAAAAATACTGCCTTCGTAAATAAAAAGCGACCAACCGCGAGTCGGACTCGCATATAAAGGGTTCCTTAGCAGCCATTTTTATTGAGTTCTTTCCATTCATTTTAATACGGTGATTGACTTGCAGTTTACACTTTACATCACTGAGTTTGCGAATTACACCTTTAATAACCGCAAATAGTAAGCTAACACGGAAGCTCAATGAAACTTCTGTGCTACACATACATACACATATAAAAGGTTAAAATTGCATGAAGAATGCGCAATTACCGCCACTTCTTCCCATTAAGGTATAATTAATATTTTCAATGTTATTGTTACAGCAACTATTAAAAACTACTACCGACTAGATTTTGTACAAACCAATTTTCGGTGGAAGTTTACATTTAATTTTTTTATTTATTTATTTTATTAAAATGTATGATAATGTATGATATGTATGTATGATAAGGTACAATCTACTAATATTACAAATGCAAAAGTTTATAAGTTTGTTTGTTTGTTACTCTTTTATACAAAAAATGTGCAAACAATTTTGGGATTTGGATGGGATTAACATATAGGAAAGTTTTAAAACCGAAAAATTTTTACCGTGGGACCGTTAACCACGTGGACAGAACCGCGGGCAACAGCTAGTTATGTAATTCCTAGTCTTATGGTGCTCTTGTTTTAGAAGTTACATTTTACCATTTTGGAAGTGTCTCTCGCGCAAACTATTAAGTTCGGAAAAAAATTTTTGGAAGAAACCTCATAACCTCAAAGGCATAGTGCGTTTGATGAAAAAAAAAATTTTTTTTTGAGTTTAGTTTTAAGTATGGGGAACCCCAAAATCTATTGTTATTTATCTATTTTTGTATGAAAATCTTACCAAGTCTCAACATCATAGCTCTTATCGTTTCGGAAAAAAGGGGCTGCGACATACGGACGGACAGACATGACTATACGGAGATTTTAGGCACTTGGCTACGGAACCCTGAAAACAAACTTGAAAGCGCCAAATAATACCTAGTACTTCAAAAATTTATTTTAAAAATTGAACAGATTTCAAAGTCCGTGAAGTCACTTCCACGCTACATATCAACTTCCTCCAATTTTAAAACAATAAGTTAATGATCAATAACAATACTTAATTTATAGTTAGTCTACTTTACTTTTTTTTTTCGGCCTAATTAGTTTATAAAAAAAGAGTGTTAACTAAGACAAAATTTGAGCGTTATTGTTATTGTGTCTAAACTTGTAATTTTAACTTTTGTTGTTTTTAAAGTGGAAAAAAAATGTTTTTCACTTTCGTGTATGTACTACCCTCATTTTACTATACGGGAATAAATATATTAATATGAATGACTGTGATAGAAGCCAGACAGGTATGCCAGGATCGTTGAGGTTAGGCACTCAATACTCTCTGCCTACCCCATAAGGGACTAGGCGTGATGATATAAATGTGTATGTATGTATGTACTGTACGGGATTTACAGTAGTGGGTGTTAGGTCCGCCCGCACACAATCAAACCGGAAATGTCACATTTGTATAAAGATACCTTACTGGTCTTAGTCTACTCCACGACAGTGTAGTGAAAGTGAATAATTTGTGCGAAAAAGTGTTCAAAATGGCAGCCATACAGCCGACGAACGCACCTTTAACACGCGACCTTGCCGAGTACCAAGTTAATGACCTGTGGAGTTTTCCGAAGTAGCAATAGTAGCGGTTAATACGTGCCGCCACTTGCAAAACGGATTTTATAAGACGCCGAAAAAAAGTAATTGTGCATGGTGTTTTACTATTTTTTTTATGAAATTGGAAGGCAAACAAGCAGACGGATGGTAAGAAATTCTCGCCTCCTAGAGACACAAAAGGTGGTGAAGGTTCGTTGCCAACGTGAAGCCGGGATGTTAAGACTTCGGCAAAAGGTTACCTTACCCTCAAAACCGGAACACGTCAACGACAAGCGTTAACGTTATGGCGGCTGGAATAGGTATGCCGGTGGTACCAAACCAGGCGAGAGTCGTTGCGAAGCTCACCTACCGCCTACCTGACTGATTATTTAGAAATCACGGTGTTAGTGACGAAAGGCCTGTGCTCGCCTTTTACGATCTGCCTGGCAGGAAGTAATGCTTCAAGTAGTAACAACACGGGGCACCTATTCAGTTAAAGTCGTTGGCATATTGTATGTGTAACAGACGCAGATTGGCATCAGTTATTAGTAACACGTCATTTTCGAAAAATGGGTGAATAGATAATTAAATGCCTGAAATATTTTATGGCAAAATAAGTCACTTTAACATCGTAGATATTTTAGATTGATGATTTGATTGAATTGAGATTGAAAAATGTTGCGTTGAAAACATTCGTTAACTGTAATCTCTTATCATGTACGACAGTTATTAGCGATATCACTACCAATGATAAGATAACACAATATAATTTATCACAAATCGTGGTCAATTATGGTTAATTTTATCACTATTCTATCATAATATCATGATAAAAATAGTCATTAAGTATTCTCTTATTAATAAACTTGGACAAAATTACTCCAAAGTTAGACCTTGTATTATAGTCTTAATAAAACTGTGATACATAGGAAGGCAGAGAATATCGAGAGCCAAACTTCACGATGCTGACAAAACTGACTGGCTTTCTCCCTAATCCATTACCCTTTTCATACAAACACGCAGATTTATGAGACTCTTGACGCCACCCTCGGATAATATCCGAGAGATCTGATCGTGGAATGTCAACCTAGGTCTTCCGAGTACCTACATCCATCAAAATTAGCATTATATATCAGCTTTGTCAATCTTTCATCTGTCATTCTTTCCACTGACCGAACCAGCGAAGCAATAACGAATAATAACAATAAAACTGTGATACAAACTTTAATATCAACTTAGTTGTTGCAGAAAATTTAACTTTGATTCTTTATTACACGTCTGAATTGATTCAAAAGTATGATCTGGCAACGCACCATTACCACATTTGGTGTCTCCAGGCGGCATGAATTTCTTATCATTAGGAAATCCGTCTGTCTTCCATTATCATAAAAAAAGCTTAAGGGAAGCCTACATTCGTAAGTAAGCAGTACATTTTATATATAAAATTCTCGTGTCACGATGTTCGCTCCCATACTCCTCTTAAACGGCTTGACTGATTTTCATGAAATTTTGTGAGCATATTGAGTAGGTCTAAGAATCGGCCAACATCTATTTTTTATGACCCTAAGTGATGAGGGTGAATCTTTTTCATACCCCTTAGTGATAAGACTGACTCACTCAATTTTTTTCATAGCAGAGCAACGTCTGCCGGGTCAGCTAGTACTTATATAAAATTTATTTTTATGTGATGACTGATGAGATATGCACACGGTTGTCCCGAAAGTAAGAGACAACAGTGGTCTATAAACACCATCAATGTTACAGGTGCGTTGCTGTCTAGTGGCCAGGGTATCTGAATATTACAATGGTCTACCGGCTATTCTACTCTTCGAACCGAAAAACAGTACTTTCATTACGGCAACAGGAATTCCGAAGATCTATTATATCAAATGCACTGTTGTGAAAACCTTGTTTGTTAGTTGGTTTTGTATTAGTTTTGTTAGTTTGTTTATAAAAACAATATATAAGGCTATAATAAAAACAATGTAAAAATTATGGCAGAGGCACCAACCAGGGCACCCACGACTAGCCGAAGACACTAAGTCCCACAATGTGATAGGTGGCAAGCCTCGTTATTTTTAATAGAAAATTGAACGAGCAACGTTATTTTTAATAGAAAATTGAAAATATACATTTCCTATTTTTTTTCGTTGCCCGACCCGGGAAGCAAAGCCGGGAAAGCCTCAAGAAGTCGAGTCCGACGCTGGACCGCTGGACCACTGAGGCGATTAAAACAATGTAATGAAATGTGAATGACCCGGACGGAAGAATATGAAATTCGTTAGCTTATATAGAGGGAAGGCCAAAGTGTAAAAGTAGTACACTTTTACACTTTTTTATTACCAGGTATGGTTACGCACTGGGGCCTTATTTTTCAAAACCAACCGAGATCAGACCATCACGAGGGCAAATGTAAATTATGAAAATCTAACCACGTACGTAATTAACATTTTTCATTAACGAACTATATCATCATTTTTTTTTATATTTTCCATCGTCGGCACTTGGTAAAACTTCCAAATATTTATATTTTTAAAGAAATAAACACTTGTACTGTTTTACTTATCACTTATAATTTATAACTTTGTAATTAATAGCTTACCGGTTTCGCTTATACAGCATCATCAGGACTAAAACTTAAACTACTAGTAGATTTTATTGAATCAGGCGTTACTTTGCGGAAATCCATTATAACAGATGCAAAATAAGCTTTTATTTTGCTAATTCCGCGTTAGCAAAATAAAGGCTTATTTTACATCTATATCACCATAATGTCAACAAAAAAATTCGGCCACAAATCTAAACGTTTACCACAGTTGTATGAGATATGATAGCTAACAATTTCCATGAGAATATTAATTTGCTGATAAGATAATTATTATCAACAGCCGACGATGATTCGTGTTATTTCGTCGCATTCGCGATGTCAACAAGGTCAAATATAAAACACTAGCAGACCCGGCACGCGTTGCTGAGGTTGGGGTTTTGTTACAAATATTACATTGTAAATGAATAAACAAATAACTCGTAACATATTAATATTGACTAAAAATTGTAATGTAATCATGTCTTTCAAGTTCGACCAAACTGCACACGGTGTGCAAATAACAGCTGGCCAGAGTATTGCTATTGTACAGATATCTAGTCCAGCGGTCGGCAACCTTTTCGCAGGCAAGGGCCACAAGGCGGCTAAATAAAGTAAAGGTGGGCCACAACTTGTGACATTAACGCTAGAAGCCAAATATACCTTCGTATAATTGGTCACATCCCATAGAAAAATGAAAATGGACGCAGAAGAGCGCGTTCTTAAAGCTTTCGCAAATCGCCCGCGGGTCGTGGGTTGCCGATCGCTGATCTAGTCTATAAATGTTTGCAATAAAAGTCCAAATAGTTTGTTATTATTGCTTTTTGACGATTTTGGGGTTAGTTGCCCGTACCTGAAATTGGCTTAATAAATCGTGAAAAACGTTTGAAAGCCATATTTATAAAAGAAGAAGAAGCTTTGGTTGTAAACCCCGACGTCAAAATAAATAAAATAAGCTGTGTGTCTGAATTTACGGTGCCATTTGTAATCATTGATAGAGTTGCCACTTGAAAGAAATACTTAGTATTTTTTCTTAGTATACCAAAAACGAAATCTTTAGCTTTCTTCTTTTTTCTTTCCCTTTTTTTAGGTTTTGGCCTTCACGTTAGTATTTTGTGTTTCACGTTAGTATTTCAAGTAGAAATTTGCATCAAATTTTATATAGGCAATTTTAATTAATTATAATCAGTCATCAGTCATAAGTCGTCAGTAAGTCATGTCAGACTCTTGGGTAAAGCGGTGGTCATTACACAAGCTCATGTAATGAGATTTGGCGGCAACGAGGAAATACACGATACGCTAACTTCTTTATAATTATTTCATTTGTGCACTTTCACTGAACAAAATTGTACAAAATGCCACCAAAATTGACTAATTTCACTCAATATCAACAAGAAATTCAATAATTATGAAAAAACTTCGACCATCTTTTCTCTCGATGGCGCCAAAACACTTAGCTTTCTTTGAACGGATATTGAGGCTCACAATTTTGCTGTCTGAAAAATTGAAATCAAATCTTCAAGCGGCAAGGTATTATAAGCATCCTCCCCAAGGGTGCAAGCCTAAGTAACCGGGGTCGAGGTGGGACCCCGACGAAACCAATTGAAACAAGAACGCCGCTCCTCAGTACCCCTCTCCAGCTACATGGGAAAAGAGGAGCGGACACAGGGCGCTGGCTCGTTTAGCCCGCATGAGGTGGCGGAAGTAAGCTCGCGGAGGAGAGAAGTGGGCATTCCATCTTGCCTAACCGGTCGAGATGGGGTTAAGGCAGGTACGGGGGTGCCTGTTGCCACTCGAACCCCGAGGTGGGTGCGCGTCGTGTCTCCGTTCACCACTTCTGACGACATGCAGACCCAGTTGAGTGGGGCTACCAGAAGGGAAGCGAGGGATCAGCGCCACTGGGGCTGTGAATGTGTATGAAATCGTTCCCGCAGCTCCGGTAACTGGCGAAGGGGTGGACACTGTGGGGTTTTAGACGCTAAGAGTCTGAGATAATCCGTCACTTTTCCCGAAAGTGACGGCTATCCATCACTCCTATCCATCAAAAAAGTATATATAGACGCTTCACCATAGTATGTGTGAAACTTCTTTTTCACTACTATAAAATATTTCGGACATTTTAATTCATTTGTTTTAAATTCTTGGAATTAGTTTTCACTTTCCCCTCAGTAATATACAACGTCACAAAACTTTTGTTGTGAACAGTCAGCATTAACAAGGCAAGCAAAACAATATACAGAACAGCATTATTTATAATATAATTATATACACGGTTCGATGACTCCAAACAACAGCATACAACTCTGCTGATGCGGTAAAAGTGGACACACAGTGGACATTACTTACGTAACAAAGTTAAATAATATTTGTTACATCCATTTTTAATGTAATCAAAACTTCTGTGGGGCGCCTTTTTATATTAATTACCATAATTTATTTTCCCCGTGTTGGTCCGGGCTCCTTTGCAGAAATTTCCTGTCAGGCAGCTCGTAAAAGGCGAGCATAGGCTTACCGTTACTAACACCGTGACATCTGACTAGGTGGTAGAGTTTCGCAGCGACTCGCCCGGATTGGTGCCACCGCCTTACCTATTTCTGCCGCCATAGCGTCATGGCGTGTTCCGGTTCGGAGGATGAGGTAGCCGGTAAACTTACTTTTGCTCGAAGCCTAACATCCCGTCCTCAGGTTGGCAACGCACCATTACCACCATCGGGGATATGGTCGTGAAGATTTCCCTCTAAATTTAGAGTAACCATGAATGGCCAAGAACACGTGTACAAACAGTCAGTCAAGTGACATCTGTGACGTCTTAGAATGTCAACTTTTCGATTAATATCTTTAAAAAGTATCTTCACGTCCATATCCCCGAACTCTCTGCCTACCAGAGGCACAACTAGGGCACCCAAGACTAGCCGAAGACACTAAGTCCCACTATTTGATAGGGTGCAAGACTATCGCCAACCGGGCGCATATCCAATCAACTTTTTTTTAGAAAATTGGAAAAACCCAATTTTCTTTTTGTTGCCCGACCCGGGGTTTGAATCCGGGACCTCATGCAGTCAAGTCCAACAACTGAACCGCTGGACCACAGAGGCGACATACCTTTAAAGTTTTAAAAAAATTATTGTCAACATTCATCAATGTTCTTTGTTCACCAACTTCCTTAAATCATAAATAACTATTTTTAGACATTCATCTGATTAAAATTTTTGTTCTCCATTTCTACTTTTTTTTGCTACAAACTTGGCCAAAACGTATTTTTAATATCCCATAAAATACTCAACAAGACAAAGCATTTCTAACCGTCAAGCTTTCCGTGTCGTTTCAAACGATTTATTTAAACTGAAAGCAATAAATCAGTACTGAAAAGCGATGAAAATAATTTATTCCCAGTGGAGATTTATGTATAAAGATTTGACTTAACATTACTCAAATTAGTAACAAACAACATGGCTGTTTTAAAGAGACTAAGCAATCAATAACGTCCAGTTATCCTTCGAAAGTTCACACAATAAACTAAGAGCAAATTTTCCATAATCAGAAAAAAAATATCACCGCCAGATAAATAACTGACTGACTCTAGCAAAAGCGAGACGTGCTTATGTATGTATACAGATTTCAGACAGAGATAGAAAACTTTCAAGTAGTGACAATAGGAGTAACAAAAAAAAAGAACCAAAAATAAAGGTTGAACAAAATACGCGTCAATTGAGGGACCTCTTTAATTTGCGTTATAGATATCTGTCCCTGTATGGTCCCTTTACATGCCGATCCAATAATAACAATTCTAGGTGGCAGAGTTTCGCAGCGACTCGCCCGGATTGGTACCACCGCCTTATCCATTCCTGCCGCCATAACGTCATGACGTGTTCCGGTTTGGAGGGTAAGGTAGCCGGTAAACTTACTTTTGCTCGAAGCCTAACATCCCGGCCTCAGGTTCGCAACGCACCATTACCACCACCGGTGTCTCTAGGCGGCGTGAATTTCTTACCGTCAGGAAATCCGTTTGCTTGTTGCTGTAAAACTAAGTAAACCAAACAATATTGAAATTGGCGATTCCACCTATTACGATATAACTTGTTATAAAATGTCCACCGTTTGGTCCGTTACAGCTGTATTCCACTTCTGTGAACATATTCCGTTCACGTGTTTTTTGTGAGACGTGACGTAACACGATGTTCGGATATTATGGTCCGTTGTATTTTCGTTGTTCTACATCACATTTATGTTTGGAAAAATGTCTAGAGATGTGCCGATCATGACTTTGGCCGACTAATCGGGTAGTCGGCTACAAAGACGCCGACTAGTCGGACTAGCCGATCCCGAATTCGGGGATTTCCGTGATGCTTCCAGATAAGGCAGAAGCTTTAGTGTTGTTACATCATAATCTACCTTTGATTAAATGATATTAGTAAAATTTAAAAAAGTAAGGATCATGTCATGAAAAAGGTCGAAATTTTAATTTGCTTAGGTCACATACAGTATTTTTTTTAATTTAAAAATCATTATAGCTAGACTAATTGTTCAGTGTGTAATTAAAGTTTTCCTTAAATTATTAATATTAGTTCATAAATGTCATAGAAACATTTTCTTTGGAAGTCAGAAATGGTAGACTGTTCATTGTGATAAAAATTGATTTAAGACTGATTCATTCTATCATAAAAATAATAATTAAAGATCAATTTTAATTTAATTCTACTGTTTCCATTTTATTTCGAGATAAATACCAACAAAATAAGAAGCCGAATAGTCGTCGATTTTAGCCGACTATTCGTCGATTAGGAAAGTGGCCGAATAATCGGCTTACCGACTATTCGGTACATCCCTAAAAAACATTTACAGTTTTAGTGCGAGAGACATGTCTTTTAACTATTGTTAAGATATAAGCTACAATATTTAACATGTTGCACTTACCACAACAGCATTATAAACAACAATATTGACCATATCGCTTATTTTATTGTAACAACTCTTTAATACCTAGTTAGCAAGCAACAGACTAACTTAACCACAGTGCCTCTACTATTGTCTCATTACGTAGGAATACATTTTTAAGCTACAAAGCAATTTGATTGTAGCTGTAAGCTCAAGGACTACTTTTTTAAAAGCTCTGGAAGATAATAAAAAATGTAACTTATTAAGATAGGTAAAACTATTGTTTTCAAATGTTACTATTTGTGTTATAAAGCAATTTCCGGACTACATTTATGATGGAAAGTAACAACTAGTTTATAGGTGTAATTTTTATTATTTGCCTACCCTGTAAGGAAAACAGGTCGCTAATATATTTTTAGCGTTCGAAAAAAGAAAGTTAAAAATGCTTTACAAAAAATAACTAAAATAAAATTTCTTTACTCAGAACAAATGTGGACAATCAATATCTGACAACACACTGCGAGATTATTTCATAAGCTTGTGTTTATGTCTCTTAGGTAGGGCTGTCAGTCATCTGATTCCAACGTAAAAGTTCACATAGATTTTGTGTGACATTTGCAATATATTATAGATAATATAAAGAATACTGAAACCATTAGGCAAAGAGTGGTCATGTATGTAACAATGTCTAACATTTTTGGCGCAGGAATCTGAAAATCATATCGCTCGCTGGTGAATAATATACTACTTAGTACTACAAAGTACAAACAGTTAGACTTGGTATTAGAATCGTGCAACGACATTCCGGGATTGGTTTTTTTTATATAAGAGGAGGCAGCAAGTGGGTCACCTGATGGAAAGTGATCACCGCCGCCCACGGGCATCCGCAACACCAGGAGTATCACAAATGCGTTGCCGACCTTAAAGGAATGAGTACGCTCTTTTCTTGAAGGTCTCCAAGTCATAATTGTTTGGGAATACCGCCCTCGGTAACTGATTCCACAAAGATGTTGTGCGAGGTAAGAAATGTCTTCGGAATCGCACAGTTGTAGATCGCCACGTATCAAGATGGTGGGCATGATACTTTAAACTCTGCCGCGAAGTCCGAAGGTGGAAATCTACCTTTCCCTACTAACATGCCGTCAGTGCTTATCTGTTGAGGAGTGTCTCTATTTTGAAGTTATCATTTTTACAACTTAATGAACCAAACTGTTAACAAACGCGACGTTTATTTCGTGACACTTGCTGTTCGATGGATACTTGGAAGAGCAACGGACAATAGACTTGGCGTAAACAAACATATGTTTGTTTTCTATAGTCATTAAGTCCCTTTAATAGCTTTCATTCTTAATATAAAAATAGGACACTTAAAACTAATAAAAAGTTTCCATTTACTTTTAGTGTTTTTTTAAGATGTATAAAAAACAAGTTTTAGAGACAATAATATACTGAATAAAGTCTTCAATTTTTTATGATATTGGAAGGCACACAAGCAGACGGATTTCATGATGTTAAGAAATTCACGCCGCCTAGAGACACCAACGGTGGTAATGGTGCGTTGCCAACCTGAGGTCGAGATGTTAGGCCTCGAGCAAAAGTAAGTTTACCGGCTACCTTACCCTGTTAGTGACGGTGAGCCTATGCTCGCCTTTTACGAGGAAGGCAGATGGTCTATTCTGCAAAGGAGCCCGGACCTACACGGGGCAAAACTACCGTAACTTCCTCGATCCGCAGCAGGCGTGTCCGCTTTTAAATATTCGAGAGTTCCAACCCTGAACAAGTGCGTCATAATATCGTCTAACCAACTAAATCACAGTCATTCTAAATCGACCCAAGCCATACATTAGTGTTAGATTTGGTCTGCAGATTGGATGGAATCCACTTTCACCTCTAGTGGATCCGTAAGCGAACACAATAACTCGAGATACTGTATTGGTTACACCGGTCAGGGTGACCTACTTTGACATATCTGCGCTGCTTTAAATAAACTATAACGGTGAAATGTTTTTCTACAAATGACGTAAGTACTTTCGACACTTACATCCTTTCGATGTCGACATCGAGGCAAGCATGAATTAACACCAACACTGTGACCGCAACTATTCTATCACCAAATAGTCTATCCATTGTTATTACCGTACGCACACGTGTATCCCTGTCCCAGGTTAACAATACTTGTTGGTGTAACATATTTGATATTTGCCATCGTCGGCGCTTGGTAAAACTTCCAAACAATTATGTTTTTAAATGAAGAAACACTTGTATTGTTTTACGTATCACTAATAATTTATTATTTTTATATAGCCTACCGGTTTCGCTTATGACAGCATCATCAGGGCTAGAACTTAGTTTAAGTTAGTCTTAGTTAGTTTAAGTTCTAGCCCTGATGATGCTGTCATAAGCGAAACCGGTAGGCTATACAAAATAATAAATTATAAGTGATACGTAAAACAGTACAAGTGTTCCTTCATTTAAAAAATATGAATGATGGTGTAACACCAGTGACGTTACAAGTAGAGGTGAGCCGGGTGCGTTACCTTACTCATTACCTAGTCCGGGTTACTTATCATCAGCAAAAACGTTAGTATATATTTTGTCTTTTAGAAAAAATAAAAAACTGTTTAATTTTTTATTTAAAAAGAAAATGTGAATTCTTGATGACCTTATCTAATTTGACAGAAGAAGGCGTTACTTTGCGGAACTCGATAGATAATTCCAAATGAAGCATTTTATTTGCAATTTTCCCGTCCAATAATTTTGCAAAAATTGTAGCGCAACATAGCACGATTTAGAACAATTCAAATTAAATAATTATATAATACAGTGGAAAATTTTAAGGGAAATAATAATATTTATTTAATACGTGATGCCAAAACTTTTGACCCCTTTTTACGAAAATTGCGCGGACACAGGAGCATAAAATTTGGCACACATAAAGTTTATGTGTAGGAGAAGTGCAAAACGCAAATATTTTTCAATAATAATGCTTGTTATCATTAAAATATTAAAATTTATTATGATCGAATTTCGACCAACGGGCGACCACTAGTAATAGATAAAAATGCAGAATATAAAAATATTAGACAGTTGTTGTAGAACTTAAAACAAATCACTAAAATGCTAGCAATCGATTTTTAATCTTATAATTCATTACATTATAAAATAAGCAAGCTATGGTAACCTTTGCATCCACATTTAATAATTATTGCAATAAATAATGTTGATTATTTACTTACATGCTACTTACTTTTGTAATTGGATTGGAAGGTAAACAAGCATGACTACTTGAAAATTCTTGAATGAGCCACGTGCGGGCCTACCAGCGGACCTGGACTGGTACCGGGACACGAAAGTGACGAGTACTAGGAATCTATACATATATTTATCTGTAGAAGGATCAATTCTGTACATTGAAAATATTGAAAAAATAAACAGCAGGGGATGGTTACTGGATCGATACCAAACCCAAATATGTAATTAAAAAAAATGTTTGTCTGTCTGTCTGTATGTTCAGGCATTACGTGAAAACTAACGATTCGATTTCGATGAAACTTGGTATAATTATACCTTATTATCCTGGGCATAAAATGGGATACTTTTTATCCTAGAAAAATACTACCGAGCAGACCGAGATCCGCGCGGACGGAGTCGCGGGCGGAAGCTAGTAGTTTAATAAGTTTAATAAATTTAAGTTTATTAAGTAAAAAGTCTAATGATAATTTTGTTTCTTTGTTTAAAAATTGAGCGTTTTATTAGCCTGCTTAAACTCGCATAAAAAACCATAAGATTATGTTTCTTTTGATTAGTAATTAAATATCTTGTTAAAACTGTTTGAATTAAAAAATGACTTTTACAATCATACATTACCTACAGCAAATACGTCGTATAAATTTGTTAAACGAATAAAAAACAAACCGTTCCTAAGTGTATTCCAATCATAATATTAGGATACAACATTAAGAACGTCTTGAGTAAAACACATAATATAAAAATGATCTACACC